>APFE031684410.1:161063-190399 GCA_000404065.3 Pinus taeda
GGAAGCAGCTATGAATGAAGAATATCATTCATTGTTGGCAAATGATACATGGATCTTGTTCCTCTACCAAAGGGATGCAAACTTGTTAGATTTAAATGGGTTTACAGAACCAAGTATGGACCAGATGGGAAAGTTGATAAACATAAAGCTCGTCTTGTTGCTAAGGGCTTTTCACAGGTTGAAGGCATTGACTACACTGAAACCTTCTCTCCTGTTGCCAAAATGAACTCTATCTGCCTTGTTCTTTCCCTTGCTGCCTCTTTAAAATGGGAAGTCCATCAGATGGATGTTAAATCTGCCTTCTTGCATGGGGACTTGCATGAAGAAATCTATATGGAACAATCCATTGGCTTCATCCAAACAGACTCCAGCCTTGTATGTCGACTTAAGAAATCTCTTTATGGTCTCAAGCAAGCTCCTCGGGCTTGGTATGCCAAAATGGATAGCTTTCTTTTAGAATCTGGCTTTTCTAGGTGTTATTCTGACAATACTGTCTACACCAAGAAAGTGGGCAACTCTCTTATCATCCTTGTTCTTTATGTTGATGATCTTATTCTTACTGGTAGTGATCCCAACCTTATAAACCATGTGAAGTCCAGCCTTAAAAAGAAATTTGAAATGACAGACTTAGGACACTTACACTATTTTCTCGGTCTTCAAGTCTTGCAATCCAAGGAGGGTATTTCCCTTTCCCAGTCCAAGTATGCTTGTGATATTCTTCGTCATTTTCACATGGAAGATTGTAAGCCAGCTCCTTCTCCCTTTCAGTCTGGAGTCAAACTTTCAGTCTCTTGTACTTCTCCTGAAGTTGATGCTACCTTATACCGTCAACTTGTAGGAAAACTCTTGTATTTAACCCATACTCGTCCTGACCTTTCCTTTGCTGTTGGCCTTGTTGCTCGTTTTATGCAAAACCCCCGTGAAAGTCATTGGAAAGCAGCTAAAAGAATACTTCGTTATGTTCGAGGTACAGTACAGTTTGGGATTCATTACAGTGCCAAAGCAGCTCCTCTATTAGTTGGTTTCACTGATTCTGATTGGGCTGGTGACCCTGATGATCGGAAGTCTACTGCCGGTTATGTCTTCACTCTTGTTTCAGGACCTATTACATGGGCTTGTAAGAAACAGGCTGCCATTTCTCTTTCGTCAGCAGAAGCAGAGTATCGTGGTGCCGTGGAAGCTAGTAAGGAAGCCTTGTGGCTTCGTCAAATCCTATCAGAATTTGGCTTTGAGCAGCAGCATCCATCCACACTTTGGTGTGATAATCAAAGTGCCATTCAGCTATGCAAAGATCCAGTCCAGCATCAGCGCAGCAAACACATTGAACTACACATGCCCTTCATCAGAAAACTCATTCATGACCATGTTCTTGAAGTGCAATATTGTTCAACAGATGATCAGGTTGCAGACATCTTCACAAAGGCTCTCACAGAGGCGAAGTTCACTAAACTTCGATATATGCTTGGAGTTCAGGAAGTTGTCACTAAGGGGGGATAGGCTCTAGTGCCTCCTTCCTTCTCCTATTGTGTCATATTTGTAAAACCTTCAATCCTATCCCAAGTTGTTCTTAAGGGGGGATGTTAGGATATTCCGACACATAGGAATAGTTAAGTACAACTTGGTATAGTATAGAGTTAGGTAAAGTGTGTTTCTTTACGATGTACTTTGTAAACTTACAATCCGACGGTCACGATATGTAGTGATCCGACGGTTCATTCTCTCCTCGGTATTACCGACACTTGATCCGTGGCTTGACACCCGATTGGTCCATGAATTCTATTTAAAGCCCATGGAGGGTCATTTGTAGGTTAACCGTGCATGAGAGAAGCTTATGTAAATTTTCATTCTTTTATTAATAAATTGCCTGTAGTAGCCACGTTGGCGCAGGCCGTGGACTGGTTCCCTCTTTGAGGGTTTTAACCACGTCAAAAACACTGGTGTATTGATTTGAGATCTGGTTGTGAGCGATGTCCTTTCGGTGTTCTTTCTGAGGAACTTACCCTGTAAATTCCTACTAATATAGCGCAAACATCTCTGAACCTTGGACCCGAGATTTAGCGCGATTTCTTCTCAAATGGTTTTTTTTTTTTAGCTTCTAAAACGTCGCAAAAAAATGTTATAGCGACAATGCCACGATGACCTGTTTGGACCCCAGATACTAAATGTTATGAAACCAACTCAAGAAAAGATAGAAAAGAGAGATCAATGCCTTAGAATTCAGCCTCTTCGAGGGGACAACCTCCTTTACATTACATAAATGAACAATTCTTCGATGATACAAATGAAAAGACCTCCTTTCTATATATAGGAGTCTAAAGGGGTCATAACATAACAATTCAAAGCCAACATAACAATATAATGTAAGGGCACAATAATAACAATAGTGGGCTTCTATGGGGCACAATAGTAACAATATGGGCACTACATGGGTACATAAGTATAATAAGTGGGTTGTACTAATAACAATAAGGGGTTACATTAGTAGTACAGGAGCCTAACAGAAGGCAAGTGTATGGAGGTTGAAAGAAGAGGATGTTGTATTCTCATTTACTGTACAGATCAGTATACTAGTCTTTGGGGTCCAAAAGATTCCTAATGGGGAGGTGTGATCAGATATTAATCAATGACCTTAATGATAGATTAAATTTCAAAGGATTCAAAAGCGTGTCGAACTTGAGTGACCGGATATATCTCGTATTCCTCATTCCGGCACTGCAAATGGTTAAAAAAATTGATATCGTATGGAGTTATTGCACTAAACCTTTACTTAAATGTCTTTCTTTAAGTTCTGAATTGAGCACGTGGGTAGTATTCAAAAAGTGGGAACCAGTATCTTGTGTAGACAAAAATTTGTAAATGGTATTCTACAATTTCATGTGACTAACCTTAGGGGTCAACATATAGCAAGGGAAAAATACTTTTTTCGCGCGCTCTCAACCTGATATCGGTCATGCAAGAATCTGCGTGAGATTGCGCAACAACCATTCAATTGGATGGGTCACATCGATGGTGGAGATCATCTAGGTTAGTTGGTTAGCAGACGATGCAATATCCATTGGATCAAGGGGGATAGATCAATGGTGTAAATTTCGCTATTCAAAATGCTTCTGATGTATATGTAACTATCGGTTACAAACGGTTGAAATGCGGTTGCATGACCACTAGCTCTACGGAGGATTATCCCTAACCCCCAGGATTATACTGCCTCATATGCATGCCCAAATAGTTATTGTAACCACTCACCTCCAATGGTTATCCTGGTGGAGTGGAAAAATTTAGGTGGAATGCTAAGTTTAACTGGAGTTAGGTGTAGTTCACCAAATTTGCTCAAGTATCCCTAGGGGATATTGATTAAATGCGCTCCAGGAGCAGTTTTCGAAGACGAAGGGAGAGTGAAACAAGAGGCTATCTAGGCTAATTGGAGCCTTCCGAAGCCAATGGAATAGTCTATAGAATCTAAGGAAGTCATCTTCATAGAGATTTTCATCAAGGGAGATTTTGGAGCTCAGGGCCAGTGGGACTTGGAGGCGGTTGTAGGAGCTACTAGTACTCATTCTTAGCAAACCAATAGTGATTCCTAACTGTAACAAGCCTTCTGAATCCATTGCAGGGATTTGTAGAACTATATTAAGACTTCTAAATACTGAGATGCTACAGGGAAATTTCAGGCAGCCTAGTGCCAACTGTGGAGGAAGGCCTAGTTTGGGGATGCAGTGTTCATTTTGAGCAAATGATCAGTCTATTTTTGATGTTCGATATATTTTGGAGAAGGTGAATGATATTTTAGTGACATTTAAAGAATTCTGAAGGAGTTAGTGCTATCAAGAAGTGCAGGGTAGCTCAGTGCACTAATTGAAGGAATCAAATCTATAGGAGCTTAGATCTGTTTGCAGAATAATGACAACCATGTGACAGGGATATAGATGGTTTTCTAAGCCCATTGGTTTAGTTTAGTAACCTTTGGAGTTAAGTGTGGAACTTGTAGAAGAAACTTTGCCATAATCCCAAAGAGCGAAGTCAAGATGGAAAAAGCTCAAGGAGACATAGCCCATAATATTCGGGTGAAATCCTAGATTAAATTTGTTGTCACGTGTGGTTTTTTATTTGTTGCATTATATGGCTATTATATGTGTTTAATATCAACAGAAAAAAATGGACTTAAATCACTTAAACAACTAAAATAAAACATACACTTGTTTCAAGTATTTAATTATGCAAATGTCATATATAAGCTCGATCATTTATTTGTTAAATTGAGTGGGAGGTTCTTGTAAGCATAACAAGTTATCAAATCCCCATATCATATTGAATGGGTAGGATTTGGACAACTCAGGACCATTGAGGTTAAAAATAACCAGATAGGTAAAGAGATGGTTAACCTAAGCAAGGACAACTTTGCCATATAAGGAACACCAACATTTCCAAAAAAAGGACCAGGATTCTCATCTGAGGGGAATCCTTCACTGGTAGTCTCTGGAAATGTTTCCATTGGAATCGAACCTAAATAATCACTAAGGAATATAAATTTAACTGGGAATATTTAGTGGGTAGTTAATTTTAAGACACTGAAGCAAGACTTTGCCTTTCAATATTTTAAGAGGTGAGAACAAGGCAAAGATGACTCTAGTCACTTTCAGTTTGAACGAGCTTGAAGGCACAAGTGCTTGATGATATTTTAAATTTGAAAAGTCAAAAAGACCAAAATGATTGTTGAGGATAATCTAGGAAAAAGGGATTACCAAGTAAGTGTGAACTACAAAATACCTCCCGGCGAACTGAAAGGTATGAGCAGGCAATCTCACCGAATGATGTGTTCGGTGTATCATGTTTAAAAGGCAGAAAACTCGACTTCCTATGGATAAAGGATTGTAAACCTACTGGGGTATCCCTTTATATGCATGATGGTACAGGGAGCACAAGTTCATACTAGCATTATCTAATGCCGAAGGGAACGACAACTGCTAGGTTTAAAGATGCCAAAACACATCTCTAGCCTAGACCTTTAAATGTAAGCATTAAGTTTGAATGCTTCCTTAGGTTAACTCAATAAATTTTAACAGTTGATCTTGAATTAGGTTTCAATTCCAAGGTGCTACCACTGTCATCTGAAAAACTCTTGTATGAATCTTTATGAGATGAAACACTTTCAATTCGATGAATGCTTACACTAATTGAGAGAAGAAAAAACAATCAATGCAACAAACAAGTAACTGAAAGTAAGATGACCTTTCACTACGCTTTTCAAAACAAAACAATGAAAATTATTTCCACTTCCTACTCTTCCTATCAGATGCTCATGATGATGTAATTACAGATTTCAATGATGCTACTCAATGCAACATATAAATGAAGAAAACTAGAATGATGTATTTTCATCAATGGAATGCTAAAATGGATCTTTCATATAAACATTCCATTGAAAATTTTCAAACAACCAAACATCAATAATATGAAAAGCATGATAAAAAGAACTCCTTTCAAACCAATATGAAAAGATTCAATTGAAACAAATCGAGCAATGTAATCTATGCTCAAAAAAGAGATGTTCAGTAAGAGAAGAGAAAATGAAACTTTTTCACTTGTTCAATTGAAAACAAAGCAATATAGATGCAAGTTCGAAAACATGAAATGCGTGAAACAACAAATCAACAAATTGACTTGATGAGAAGATAAGAAAATGAATGGACAATGACCAAATTCCATAGGGACACAAACCATCCAAAAAATCAAAAAATCAAGTAATGTAATCTCAAACCAATCAAGGAAACAAATCAAGCTAATAAAGAATTCTAGGTAGGGAGAATAAAGGCAAACAAGCAAAGAAACAAAATCTATGAGGACAAGACATACTGGAAATGATTTAAGAGAAACCCTGATTTCAATATATGAGAATCAACGTGACTATCTAACTAGAAAAAAGTGCCATAAGGGGTTGTGGTGTGACTCTTCAAGAGGAAGTCGCGCTAGTTAGCACTATTGTTAGTAAAATAACAATGCCGATCAAGGGATTCAAAAGAAAAATGAAAAATTTTCACGAACCAAAACCAGAATTGTCACTCTAAATTCAATAATCAAAGCAATAGATGATGTAAAGTACATATTACAAAAGAGAAAGAGTCATACGACAAAAGTCGTCAGAAATCATGAAATGAAAAACAATCCAAAGAGAGGGATTGGCTTCCCAGTATGGTCACCAAATTGTGGAGTAGGAAGATTCTCTCTACAGACAGAAACAATCCCTCTAGCTCAGGGGAGAGGGTCTAGCCACAAACAAGACAATCTTACATAAGTTTCCTTGTATTGAGAATGAATAAGATCCTACCTCATGTATTGCTTATCCTTGTTTGATGAAGTCCTTGTGTCTTCACTCCAACAATCAGCTCCTTAATGTCAATCGAGCACCTGAAACAAATAGACAAGAAACCAAATCACACATGATAACATATAATAGATTCTACCTACTTAAGAGGCTAGGGTGTCTTAAGCTACCAAATAGCATATGTGAATTATGTAGGAAACAAAATATTAGTTGTATTGTTATGAAAAAAAGGAAAGTACAACCTTCACCTTAGCGTTGTAGTTTTCCTTCAACGTGTTTGAGTTCCAACACCACTCTTAGCATCTCATGGTTCAACTCAAATAATGGAAGTTCCAGGATTCCTCCTCTTTTCTCCAAACTAAAAAATCTACAAGCTTATTCTCCCTTTACAAGCACAAAATAGAAGGCTAAGACTATCAAGAGTTTTCTTGGCTATCAAGGTTTTTTAGATTATTCCAACCCTTTCATTAGCTAGCTGAGGTTGGAAAAAGAGAAGTTTATATAGCTTGAGAGAGGGGACATGGATCCTCTTATGATGGGAGAGATCTTATCCCTTTTGTTTTGTTCCATTTTAATAGGGGAAAAGAGCCCAAACAATCTCTCTCGACCTTATATTGACTAACCATTTACGAGACTTCCGTTCACGGAGCTTCTAGACCTGGAAGCTTCGACTCCATTTTTAACTACTTTTCAAAATAGGATCAACGTGGGTCATGGATGGATTCTAGCATTGATCATCACTAGGCTCAATGTTAAACTCTATAAATCAGACTGGGGAAGAAACTAAGGGATAACGTCGGCCTTTAAAACTGAGTTTGAAAGAATAGTCTTGCGAAATGATGTAAGAGGGAAATGTTCTATAGATGAAGAAGGATGTGAAGACATGTTCTTCATGATAGGAAAACACAGGAGGTTCACTGTAGAGGTCCTCGAGGATCAAGGAACGGGGAGTACAGGGACAGTGACAAAATGTTGTGTAACAAGCTAGGAAATTGGATGTAGAGGGAAAAAGAAAAAATGGTCGGGAATAGCCGTAACTACCAGTAAATTCTAGAACAGTTGTGAAAGTTGATGCAGAGGGTAGAAGCTAGAACAATCAAGAAGAGTTCGAACTGCCGGAACAACTGAGAAATATGACGTAGAGGGAAAAAATTGGAACTGCGGGAACTAATGAAACTATCATGGGAGATGAAGAAGAGGGTAGAAAATGTGACATAGAGCTAATGCAAAGCCAGTGCATAAATATGACGGGTTAGCCAGTCTTGTGTCGAATCACCCAAAATTCTTCTAGGTGAAGTGACGGAAAACCCACTTCAATTTTCCACTAATCTATTCTCTGTAAATGATTTCTAGATGAGCATTTTAGATTTGTATTTAGATATTTCTCCTATATAATAATAAACCCTCAGAGTTGCTGCACCGATTTTCTTGCATTGGTTTCTTCCCCGGACTATTGTGTCCAAAAATAAGTGTGTCCTATGTATCTCACTCTTTGCTATATTTTCAGTTTCATGAGCTCAAATATTTAATTAGTGTAGGATGCAGAAGTAATTTTCTTCAAAATTTAGAAGAACAACTTGGTTAATATATATTAAAAATAAAGTTGGTGAAGTAGATTCAGATTTGCTGCAGTAGGGGTTCCTTCAAAGTTTAGGAATTTTCACATGGTATCAAAGCATTGATTTTGAAATGGGAAGAGAAGATCAAGTGCTGAGAAGTAAGGTCGAAAGCTTCACTTGGCACCAATTCGAATCCCATTGAAGGGATTGCACAGTCCTTGCAGGTATCAGATATGAGGAAATCTCTCTCTAAGTGTGATGACAGAGAGGTATGATTTCGGGATCGTGATTTTGCGTAAGAAGAGGGAGTGACGCAGAACCTGAATGTAGTTTCCGCCGAGGCAGAAATCTGCTGGAACAGAACAAAGACGTGTAGAAGGGGAATTTTCTCCTTGGAGAATGCTCTATTACAAATTTTGAATTTCTCACTTTCCGGGACGCTGAGTAGTTCTAAGCAGTGACTAGAGGAGTCAATTCGATAGTTGGGTGATACGGCATCGCATGGGCTAAGAGATTAGGACAAGTTGGAATGTGCTTCCAAATATGTCATATTGAAGGCCAAAATCTTAGTTGTTCTTGAGGAATATTATCTTGAGGCCTACGTCAATACTGTTGTAGTTTTTCATGCTCACAACTATCAAAAGAAGAAGTACAAGGCTGAGCAGGGGAAGGAAAAGAGGCTCATTCTCGATGGAGTTTGAGATCATGTGGTCTCACACTTGTAGGGAAAGGATACAATCTGAGAGATTTGGGAAGCCTTGTCTTCTCTACATGAAGGCTCTTTTGAATAGTGGAAGATGTATTTAGAGAAGAAGTTGTAGCAAAATTTGATGCAAAAAGGAGAAGCGACAAACCTCTATCTTCAACATATTTAAGACATTAGAGACAAGCTTGTTGCAGTGTGGTCCTTTGATCCAACCATGATGGTGAGGATAGCCCTGAATCGAGTCTCATATGAATGGAAATTTTGTGTCCAAAGCATATTGGGCAGAGAAAATCTACCTCCATGGGAGGAACTGCGGGAGGCTCTTCAACAGGAGTTATTAAGGAGGGACCTAATGAAGGTCTACCTTAGTGGAAATAGTGGGAGTGGCACAAAGAAAAAGGAGGAGGAGGAGAACGTAGCTCTAGCATCCAAGGGACAATAGAAGCCGAAGTGAAAGAAGGACATTTTCAAGGTGAAATGTTCCAGTTGTGGCGAGACGGGACACTATGAATCCTAGTGTCCTTTGAAGAAAAAATATAAGGATGAGAAACATGATCCTAAGGTTGTTTCAACAAATATTGACGAGGATGCGTTTTCCATGAGTTCCCACGCATCTCATAGAGGGAGATGGGGCAATATTGAGTTATCATCGGGAAGACTACATGTGGGCAGGATCCTTAAGGAGTCCACCTCTTGGATTAATTCCTTGCTACATGAGCCAAAGATTCACCAATAGCAAGATGGACTTATTGTCATATGATGAAGTGAAGTGTTTGGAAGATAGATGCAATGGCTTGGAACTAGAGACTGATTAGCGCAGAGCAAGGATGGCAGCAGTGTAGTTGGCATAGTCTAGGAGTCAGCAGTAGCGCAGAGGATTCAAAGGGCCAGCAGTAGTCAGATTCCAACATTTATTATATTATGTTGAACATAGTTAAGTTAAACTAGTTTTGGATGTTTTTCAGTTGCTTCTTTTAGCAACTAAGTTGCATTACAGATGTCGTTTTAGGAGTGGTAGTGCTAGAAGCATAAAAAATGCAACATGTGAGAGGGAGTTGTAGTACAGATGCAGTAGTTGTCATCACAATTTCATGGGTAGCAATATAGTAGCAGCAGAAGCATAATGTTGGTGGCAGAAACAATGTAGAAAGGAGGTGCTTCAGAAACAGAGCAGCATGCAGGTAGACATTATTGTTAGAACACCTTCCTCGGTAAGAGGGACTGTTAGTTTTTGGTAGCATGAAAAGTGATCTAGCCTTGAAAATTGGTTCAGTGGCTAAGGCACATGAGTTCTAAAGAACCCATAAAATGTTTGGTGAAATTCCACCCGGATTGTATTTTATTAAAATAATTAATAATTTTAATTGGGTCCCTATGTCTAAGCATAGGGAAATTAAAATATTAATGGTTATTAATAAAAATATTGGTGAGAATGAACAAGAAGGTAAATCAACTAATGTTTTAATCTTAGTCATTGATTAGAGACTTAGTCTTGACTGTTGAAGACTCAACAGGAAAAGTATAAAATGGAGGCTTGGGGTTCATTTGGAAATACACACAGAGGGAGAGAATTGATCTAGAGTTCGATTTATGGGAATAGGAAGCTGATAAACTCAAAATAAGTGATCATTCTACAACAGAGAGCTAGTGAGAATCAGGAAGAAGGAATTTCCGGAGAACACTGACAGAGAGGTAAAGAGAGCACGTAGAGAGACAACACAGAAATATTGAGGAGAGCTCACACAAAAAAGTTGCCTATCACGTAGAATCCATAACTGTTGGAATAGTTGTAACTACCGAGAACTTCCAGAACTGCCAAAAAAGTCGACGCAAAGGGCAGAACTTGGAGCTTATGGGAATAGTCAGAACTGTTGGGAACATCCAGAACAGTTCAGAGAGCTGATGCAAAGGACAGAATTTGGAACTTCCGAGAACTGTCAGAACAACAGGGAAAGTTGATGGAGAAAGTAGAAGTCAGAACGGCTAGCAATAGTGAGAACTATTAGAATTGCCAGAACAACTGGGAATGCTAATGTAGAAGGTAGAAGCTAGAACTACCAATAAAGCTGATGTAGAAAGAAGAAGCTGGAATTTCTAGAACTATCACGAGAGATGACACAAAGGGCAGAGAAGTTTATGCATGGTTGATGCAGATCCAATGCACAAATAGTTGGGGTTAGCCAGTCTTATGTAAGATCGACCAAAATTCTACCTGGTGAAGTGAGGTAGAACTTGCTTAGATTTTCTATGAGTATTGTTTCTATAAATGATTGCTAGATGAGCATCCTAGATTTGTATTCAAATACTTCTCCTACATAATAAGAAAGCCACAGAGCTGTTGCATCGGTTTTGCTGCATTGGGTTTTTTCGTGGACTATTGTGTCAAAAAATAAGTGTATCCTTTGTACATCTTGTTCTTTGCTCTCTTTTCTATTTCATGAGATGAAATATTTAATTAATGTAGGTTGTTGAAGTAATTTTCTTCAGTATTCAGAAGAATAAATTGATTAATGTATATTAAAAATCAAATAGGTAAAGTAGATTCAAGTTTGGTGTAGTAGGGATTCCTTTAGAATGTAGGAATTTTCACAAACTAAATTTTTTCATACAGTTATTAGTTTCTTTTACATTACCTATGCATGCATTCTAGGTTTAACTTATAAATGATTTCATGTTAGGGTTTCGACATTCAATGATGATTTTTTCCAGTTCTTGTTTTTCTATATATATGTGATTTCAACTTTCCATTAATATTGATTGTAACTGCTAGACTCATTTTTGTTTTCTGTTACAAATCATAAAGTCAAGTCTTATCTCTGGGTTTATTATTATTGAAATACTATATCTTTTGTCTCTATCATTGTGACGAAGTCAGACTGTCTAGCCTTCAGATTTCGTCTAGAGGCCAAACCAACTGGTATCGACAGTGATTTCCCATTTGATTTAGTAACAAAATCATATTCTATACCTCCTAAAGGGTTACATCTTAACATTACACATGAATATATTTTATTTATTTGTCATCTTTGTTATTTCCTTTACGAATCTACCATAAATCAATTATGTTATTTCTTCAAGTTTGTGTTATGTAACCTTTGTATATTAATTATCTCTTTAGTCATACAAAAAGTGAAAAGATTATAGCTTCTATGACAATCCTTACAAACATAAATAACTTATTTATAGAAACCAAGTTTAAGATACTTATCTTCTTGATAGAGAACTGGTAACGTCAACCAGAAGAGCACCCTTTCCATCCTTCTGATGAGATTGACAATCATGTCCGAGTCTCCCCCCTAGCTTCCCCAACTACCAAAGCAGATTGTATTTTGTGGTGATTGTGACCATTCAAGTTATTTGATAGACCTTAAGACCTATCCCTTTTCTAGTCTGAAATTTGTTTGTATGGAGTATTCCACTAGGTCAATCCTAGCTCAACAATTTCCCTTCACCTGCAACATAAAACTGCCCTCTTCTTGTTCTGGTTCTTCTCTCCTCTTATAGAAAGAACATGGAAAAATTAATAACCCCCTTCCTCTCCAATGAGATCCATTTATCTCGAAAGAGAGAAAACCAAGAATCATAACTGCTTAACTCTCTAATACTTAGACGACTTTGTATAAGTTCTCTCCCTTTTCAATTTCTAGTCACATCTATATAACTATGAACATGTATAATTATATACATGTGTAAGTATAATATATTCATGAATAATTAAATAATTTCTTTTCTTTTATTCTCCATAAGTTCTTAACTTAAACCATGTATTAAAAGTCTCATAATCAAAATAATGGACCAAAAAGTAATAACCAAAATAATTACCAAATACTCTATGTATCAAAGTATGGCATTAATCATATAAAAATTTTATTTAAACATTACTTAAATTTAAAGAATAAATTAATATCCCATTTTTAACATATAAATAAAATATTTATTCGAATATATATCATAACTTTAAATTAATCTCAATATTTCCGCATTGCGTTAGGTTACTTGTTTTAACTAAATGATTTTTATTTAAACTAATAATTATTCACCTACCTCTCATAAATTTAAATTAATCTCAACATTTCCTTTAATTTGATTCTTCGCATATCTAAGTCCACAATTCTTATAATACTCCATTGGTATAAATCATTCACTAGCTTTAATGAGACAATCCTTAGAATGGACCGTTGTTATAAATACTTATTAGTCCTTTCCTTCAGCATAGCAGGGACTATAGCGATCGATGCGCATTGACTGAACATTAAATTGTTTTGATTAACCACTACATTAGCCATTTTAACCAATGTTTGAACATAAATATGGGATGAAACAAATTTTTATTCAAAGTTTTACTTTGGACCTCTTATTGAAGGAAAAAGATTACGAGTTTATTAAAACATAAGATAATCCGCTTAAAATTTCATTGAGAGCTGTTTAATGCTAGGTTGTAGTTATCATTAGTCAGGAAACATTTAATGTTTTCTCTCCACTTCAATACATATTCTAGCTTCATATCCAAGGCAATCCACAAGCCACCGCATCACATATCCACGACATGGTGGCAAGTTGCATGTCGAAATAGCTCCCCATCTTTACAACAAAGAAACTCTAGAAGTGGGTTCTTTTTCCATTTATTTATGTCGTGGAAGAAGTGAATACATCAAAATAATACCTCAAAATTTTATTGGATCATTGCCCAAAAATAAGGGTATAACATCGGCTATTCCAAGCAAAATAAAAAGTTTAGGTTTGAAGCCTGTTGTTCCAATTCTGCGTCGGTTGTTCCAATTCTGCCAATGACATCAACCTGTTGTTCCAATTCTGCACCAGTTGTTCCGGTTCTGCGAAAACCATCAAGAGACAAAGTTCAGGACATCAAGAAGGGAAAAAAATAGGTGGGTAAGTTTATGCTTTATTATTTAATACCAACTATACATTTTTTCTCTCTAAATTATATCAACTATACATTTTGTCCCTAAAAAGTATATAAACTAAAGATTTTGTCCCTAAATTTCTGAATATTTTTGTTTACATTTCTGAATTTGTCTGTGCATTAGTGCGCTGTAGTTGGTAGGTAGTTGTGTAAACCTACCACCACTATCACTTTGAAAGTTCCTTGTCCATTATCCTAGATGAACAAGAAAAATGAAAGAAAAATGAGGCAGTGGTGGTGAACAAGAAAATTGAAAGCAAAACGAGGTAGTGGTGGTTCCTGCCTAGGTCTAATATCCTTAAAATCAGACTGAAGAGATTGCCCACTTAATAAGAGACTTAATTAGTGTCAATTTCCCACTGAATAAAAAGGAATAGGGAGTTAACTTATCCGGAATGAAGATCTTGTAGAAGTAGGAGAGATGCGAATTGTACTAACCTAAAGCTTAGAAAAGGAGATATTTATCCAATTTTGTTTTTAGTTTCTTTCAAAATTTCCGGAAAGCACATTTTGACTATAAACGAGAGCATGAAAAGATAATATTATTAAATAATATATAAAATACATTCAAGAAAGCACATTTCTACTATAAAAGAGAGCATGCAAAGATAATGTGATTAAATAATATATAACATACATTCAGGGAAGCACATTTTTGCTATAAATGGCAACATCCAAATTTAAACTTATTAAATAATATATAACATAAACAAGAATGTGTTCTTTAATGCTATTGTAAATATTTTAACATCATCTATGATGGTGGGAAATGTCCAAGCTATCCATTATTTTACCCTAATTGTTTCAATGTCATTCATATAATCATGTATTTTCTTCAATTTCATACCTCAATTTATTATACCCAAGTCTTACAGATGAAAATTGATTTCCAGAATCCAAATTATGTCAGTAATCTTTTATATTGCCATAGAAATAATAAATCTCATCTGGAGTTTTATTTTCACAACTATGTTCTACAACAGAGGCCAAGTCTCCAACAGTTGAGAGCATTTATGTCTTGGTTGCAAAATAGAAGAGGTCAAGTCTCTCAATAGATGAGAGCATTTATGTCTTGGTTGCAGAACGAGGAGAAGAGGGTTTGCACAACTACTTTCTATAGGAAAGCCTAAGCCTCAAATAGCTACATTCTACAACAGAGGCTGAGTATTCTGCTGAGTCTCCAATAGTTATGTTCTACAACAGAGGCCGAGTCTCCAACAACTGAGAGAATTTATGTCTTGGTTGTAGAATAGTAGTGGCCTAGTCTCCAATAGTTGAGAGCATTTATGTCTTGGTTGCAGAATGAGGAGAAGAGGGTTTTTTTGGTACTAGCTTTCCATGCACAAATGGAAGGGACAATAGATTAGCTTCCATCGGCCCCATGACCTCCAAGGATTGATTCATGAGGATATCAACATCTAATCCTCATCTAGCATTACATCCAAGATAGAGAGCTCCATTGAAATAATGGCATCCTTTTTGTTGTTTGTACATGAACATTTGGAATTACTTGGAGCCTTTCATGACAGCCACAACCACGTGGACTGCATGCAAAAGTTTCTGGAGCTATCATTTATTTCAATGTCGTGCGGAGTAATTCAGAATTAACGGTTTAATATTAATATTATTATATATTATTTTCCATCTTCTTCCTTGGAAATTGGGCCATATTTTCGTAGTGAATTTAACTGATACCAATGCGTATCTTTTATTGCAAATTTGAGGTGTTAAATGTCCCCCAATGTTCATAATTTGTTGGAGAAAACAGTGTGTAGCGGAAATTAAAAGACATACACAGCATAAAAAATCATACAAAGATAACACAAGGATTTAACGTGGTTCACCCAAACAATCTGGGCTACGTCCACCAAGCAGAGGAATCGACAATCTTATTATTAAACAGGAGATTACAATAATTTATTTCCTCACATACTCTCTACTTATCCCAACAAGTAGAGAGTATGGAGGAAATAAATTATTGTAATGTCTTGTTTAATAATAAGATTGCCGATATTATTAAACAGGAGATTACAATAATTTATTTCCTCACATACTCTCTACTTATCTCAACAAAATGGAGCTAATATATCAACAAATCCTATCGTTGTCACCTATATGATATTTTTGCCCAATTTAATAAAACCGAAAATCTCAACAATCTCCACCTTGACAACAATTAGCCTGATACCCTGTTTCTTTATTATTTTTATCTTTTCTGCAAGCCAAGAGAAGGCAGACACCAACGTAGCTTCTCTAACAAAATTGGTTTCGTGAACATGTCTGCACAGTTTTCCATTGTATGCACCTTTTCAAGAGAGACTCCCCTTTCACTGATAGCTTGTCTTACAAAATGGTACTTGATTGGTATATGCTTTGATTTACTATGATAGGCTGGATTCTTAGCCAAATGTATTGCACTTTGACTATCACAAAATAACTTGATGTTTTCCTGTAACCTACCAAACTCACCAAACAAACCTTTCAACCAAATCGCTTCTTTGCAAGCATGAGAAGCAGCTATGTATTCTGCTTCAGTAGTGGATAAAGTAATAATGTTTTGTAGCTTTGACATCCAGTTAATAGCTCCACCCAAAAGAGTAAGGACATACCCTGATGTTGACCTTCTCTTATCCAAATCACCTGCAAAATTGGAATCAACATATCCGCAAACAAATTTACTACTCCTGTTATAAGTGATACAATAATCACTTATGCCTCTCAAACACCGAAGCACCCATTTCATTGCTGACCAGTGTTATTTACCTGGATTTTCCATATACCTGCTGACAACCCCAACTACATGTGAAATATATGGTTGAGTACAAACCATCGCATACATCAAAAAACCTACTACATTGGCATACGGAATTCGAGACATATATTCCTTTTCTTCATTTGTATTAGGACATAAACTAGAAGAAAGCCTAAAATGGGAAGCTAAAGGGACTGACACAGGCTTCACATTGTTCATACCAAACCTCAAGAGTATTTTCTCAATATACTTCTATTGTGATAGCCACAGCTTACCATTGCTCCTGTCTTTTAAAATCTCCATGCCCAAATGTCCTTTCCATCTGAGCCTTTAACCTGTTGATCTCTACTATGGTTTTGCTTGCTAAAAGCATATCGTCAACATACAACACTAAGATAATGAACATGCCATTACTTAATTGGTTAAAGTAAACGCAATGATCATATTCACTTCTTATATAATTTTTACTCAACATGAAAGAATCAAATTTCTTGTACCATTGTCGAGGAGACTGCTTTGGACCATACAATGATTTCTTGAGCCTGCAGACAAATTTCTTGTTGTGATGTTGAACAAACCCTTCCGGTTGTTCCATATAAATTTCCTCATCTAAATATCCATGTAAAAATGCAGTTTTAACATCTAGTTGTTGTAATTCTAAATCAAGTAAAGCGACTAATGCTAACACAATTCGAATTGAAACTATTTTTACAAGTGGTGAAAATATCTCATGAAATTCAATGCCTGCTTTCTGAGAAAAACCTTTTGCGACTAGCCTCACTTTGTACCTATCCTCTGTATCATCCAAACCCCGTTTCAATTTGAAAACCCATTTACATCCCACAGTTTCCCTGTCTTTTGGAAGTTCAACCAGATCCCATGTGCCATTCTTATCTAAGGCCATCATTTCGTCCTTCATAGCGGCTTTCCACTTTTCACTTTTCGAACCTTGTACAACTTCCTGATAGAACAAAGGTTCATCATTGTTAGCGGTAAAAGAAACTGAAGTAACATAATCATCATACCTTTTAGGAGGACGTTTCATTCTTGTAGACCTCCTTAGAGATGTTTTTGGTACTTCCACAATTGGCTGATTATTATCTATAGGAACTTCTTCATGATCAGCATCTGAGACATGTTCACGATCTACATCTAACCATGTTCATGATCTGTATCTAAAACTTGTTCTGACTTACATCTGAACTATGTTCATCTTGAATATCATCAGAACTGGTTTCAAACTGAATGTGTTGAAAGTCAAATATATTATCCTGTTTCTATTTATTGTCTACATCTAACTGTACAAGAGAGGATTCATTAAACTTAACATCTCTGTTGATGATGATCTTGTGAGTAGTAGGATCCCACAATCTATATCCCTTAGTCCCCATCACCATATCCAACAAAGATATATCTTTTTGATTTAGGGTCTAATTTAGAATGCTAATGTTTTGGCACTAAAGAATATGCATCACAACCAAAAACTTTGAGTTTAGAATAATCACAAGGATGACCTTTCCATACCTCTTGAGGAATTTTGGATTCTATCACCATTGATGGTGATCGATTTATCACATAACAAGCTGTAGCCACCACTTCTGTCCACAATTCCTTCTGCAAATCGGCGTTACTCAGCATACTCCTTGCTCTCTCTAAAAGAGTCATATTCATGTGTTCAACAACTCCATTTTGCTGAGGAGTATATACAGTGGTCTTATGTCTCTCGATCCCAGCATCCTTGCAATAATTGTCAAACTCCTTTGAAGTAAACTCACCACCATTATCAGTTCTTAAACATTTAATGGTTCTACCAGGGATGTTTTCTACTAATGCTCTAAACTGTTTGAAAACTGTAAATACATCAAACTTCCTTTTTAACATGTAGACCCATGATTTTCTAGATAAATCATCAATAAAAGATACAAAATATGATGACCCTCCATATGAGGTTGTAGGGGATGGACCCCAAACATCAGAATGGATATAATCAAGGATTCCTTTACTAGTATGTTTGCCAGTTTTAAACTTCTGATTGCTTTGTTTCCCAAACAGAAAATGTTTGCAGAAATCTAACTTAATAGAATTTAGATTAGGAAGTAACTTACGATCAGACAAAATCTTTAAACATCTTTCGCTCATATGGCCCAACCTTTGATGCCATAAACGAATAGAACTATTGTCATTTTCAGACATCGTAGAAACATGATCTGACTCTGTTCTTCCTTCTAACTGAAAAAGATTTCCAACCTTCTTTGCTTTCATTAATAGTAAAATACCTTTAAAATTTTCATTACTCCACCTTGAATAACAGTTTTATATCCATTAGTGTCAAGTGCTCCTAGTGAAATAAGATTTTTCGTTAACTCAGGTACATGCTTTACATCAGTTAAAATTTTAGTTGTCCCATCAAACATTTGCAGCTGAATGCTTCCAATTCCCACAATATTACATGTGACATCATTTCCCATGTAAACAACTCCATCATTAATTGATTTATACGTCTTAAACCATTCTTTATGAATGCACATGTGATTTGATGCACCAGAATCTAACAGCCAATGTTGATCATGATTAGACAAATTAACTGATAATACTTCATCACTCATACCTGAGTCAGATACCAAACCTGTATCAGTCATGTTTTCTTCTTTCTTCTCTGTCGAAGAGTCTTCTTTAGAAGTTTGTTGTCGCTTCCAACAATCCTTCTTCAAATGTCCCGATTTGCCACAAAACCAACACTTTACCTTACTCTTCTTCCCTTTCGATTGTGAACGTGAGTCACTGTGCCTACTGAAGCATCCTTCTTTAGAACGACCTCTGACCATCATTGCTTCTAATAGAGGTTTCTAAATTTGAAGTTTTCCTTGTTTCTTCAGATAATAAAGATGCAACTACATCATCAAACTCAAGGGATTTTGATGAACTAAGACTTATAGAAGTAACAAAATGATCCCATGACTCGGGCAATGAGCATAATAAAGTTATAGCTTTATCTTCTGATTCAAATTTTACTTCTATACTTTCTAATTACACCATGAGAGTATTAAAAGTATTCAAATGATCAGTAGTCGATGTACCTTCCTTCATTCGCAAACTGTACAATTGTCGCTTCAAAAGAATCCTATTGGTTAAGGATTTTGTCATGTACAGCTTTTCAAGCTTTGTCCACAAACTAGCAGCCGTTTTCTCCGACACGATGTTAAACAAAACATCATCCACCAAACACAGTCGAATAACACTCAATGCTCTTTCATCCAATTCGGTCCACTCATCATCTATCATGTTGTAAGGTTGTTTGGATTTTCCCATCAACGCCTTCGCCATGCCTTGTTGCACAAGAAGATCATACATCTTCACCTTCCAGATCTCGAAGTTGTTTTTGCCATTGAACTTCTCGATCTCAAAACGAGCACTTTGAGTTTTTTCCATATTGTATCAAACAAACAATCTCTAATTCCAACTTGTTAATAAATCAAATTAATATTTTAAAAAAAATTCCTTTGCCTTCTATTATGCTACCTTTATCTTATCATACAATCCCTCTGTTGTACAAACTGTGGATTACAAATAAAAACAAATCACAAAATTGCAGTTTTACCAAAGGGATACTCGCTTGGCGCGCTCAAAGGGACTTGGCGCAGCCTTCACAGCAGGTGATCCGTGCCAGAAGCAAAACTGGTTAGAGTAATAGAATTGGCTTGCTTAAACCCATCGGATCCGTGCCAATCGGGATACTGGTGCTCTGGCGTGAGTATTAAACTCGGATCCATGCCAATTGGCACACCTGTTCTGAAATAAAATGCGCCAACCCGTTCACTGTCTAATATTGGCGCGACTGTCTCTCCGGAAACCGCGCCAGTGGCCAAAACTCCACCTTCAGCAGCTCTGTCACATGCACCCGCTCCTCAACATGCTCTTATACCAATTGTTGGAGCAAACAGTGCGCAACAAAAATTAAAATACATACACAACATATAAAATCATACAAAGATAACACAAGGATTTAATGTGGTTCATCAAACCAATCTGGGCTACGTCCACCAAATAGAGGCATCGACAATCTTATTATTAAACAGGAGATTACAATAATTTATTTCCTCACATACTCTCTACCTATCCCAATATCCTGTACATGCATATATTTTTATAGCTAAGAGAATAAAACTGACTCATAAATTCTCTCACAACAAATATAGGATGCATTAACTCCTACTCAACAAAATGGAGCTAATATAGCAACAAATCCTATTGTTATCACCTATATGAGATTTTTTCCCAATTTAATAAAACCGTAAATCTCAACATAATTGAAGCCTTGAATCGCTTAAAAAGAACCCCATGAGATTAGCGAAGCAATAACCCAAAGTGAGGGATCTGTGAGGTGATATTGGCACTTTCCCTTAAGTTATCTGATCAATGGATCTTTTGTTCAAGTTATTTCCTCGTAATAATAAGAAGCAAGCTTAATTCCTAAAGAAACAACACATAATGGTTCTTTAACGTCTTTTGTTACTTCAGATTAATAATATAAAAATTCATGAAAATATTTAAGTTAAGATGCCTAAAGTGGGTTTTAAGGTACACTAGGATACAGATAACTTAACTGAAACAGTGAAAAACGTTATGCTACTTAACAGAGTGAACTGAAAATCTTATTCCGCTTTTAATCTTGAATTGTGGATTCTTAAAAAAGCTACTTCAAGAACGCTACTATAATCTATAGTTTCATGAAAGATAACTTCGTTGTTTTGTGTGAAATGTGAAACCTCACCTGTGCCTATGCTAAAACACTCTTGTCATGATTGAGCTTTGTCTATAGGGAAACAGACATTTTAAATGTAAAACAAAGAGAAGATAAGCGATTGAAGAAGGGAATATTTGAAATATTAAGTAAAAGACGACTAAATTTGGTGGAATTTCAACAGTGAAGTAGGGACTTGAAAAAAAATCATTAAACTTGAGCTGGAAAATTGAATTGACATAAAATAATTAACACAAAGATTATAAAACACTACTATTTGAATAAAAATATTAAAATTACTTAAGCTGAAACTGCAAATTAGCAAGATAATTGAAAATGATAGTTCAATCTGAAAATAAAATCCTAAAATTCAAAATTTAATAAATGGACATCCACCAGAGAAGCAACATTGCCATAAACTTTCGAAAGAAATAGGGAATTAAACAAATTTGTCAATGGAAGATAGACAATGATTGAACAAAAGCATATCAAAGTTAAACAAGAAACAAAGGGAAGTAGCAAAATTGACACAAAATCCTCAAATGAAAATAGAACAAGAGTGGATTTGAATGAATTGTTAAAATCACCAACTTCTGACTGGGATGAAGCACATATAGTTCAAATTTGAATCGGACCAGATGAGAATTTAAGTGCAAAACATGCGGTGATATCGTGAAATAAGATAACAACAGAAAAGGAACTAAACAGAAGCAAAACTACTAAATAAAGAAGGTTTTAAAAGCATATAATTTCTTAATAACTGTATGAATCAAGTCGCCTATTTTATACCAATTATAATAGATATATCTCATATAAAGTTCCCTGATTCTCCTATCAAACTAGTAGGTATATCTCATATCAAATTCAAACCGGCAAGGACTCCGTCTGCCTGCAGTTCTTGTTATAAACAATTCTTGGTGGACAATTGTTACCAATATCTAGACACTCTACTTTTCCAAAATTTCCGATCTTACGGATTACTTATTCATAGACATAAATATTTCTTCGTATACATAAAACATGGTTCAAAATTGATAATAGAGTGAGATATAATCAAGTTTTAAAAATTGATAATAAAGTGATATATAATCAAGTTTTAAAAATTGATAATAAAGTGAGATATAATCAAGTTTTAAATGTAATTTATTTTCCTTCGGTCTTCAATATTAAGAGTGAAATCCTAACAATTCCAATTCTAATGTTATGGAGGGAGACCAACCATGGGTATATTTTAATATAAAAGTTGTTGGAATTAATGCTTATATCTTATATTTAAAATGTTGGTTTGAGATGGTTGAGAAATTTTCTCAATTTTTCCTTCTAAATTAAAAATAAATTAGATTTGATAAATTCTATATATTAGAGTAATCTCAGAATGTAAAGTATTTGTGTTGAGTAAATACACCTTTGTGTGAAATATATTAATGCTTTTACCATTTTTTAACATGCTATCGGAGTGCTAGGTTAGATATATGCTTCTTTAAACTATCATTGAGATTGTTATGTGACAGATTGCCATGGCATGGAGGCTACGAGGTGATTGAGGAAAACAAGTTGCGTTGGAACTAGATTGATATCCATTGAGAAATACAAATCGGAGAGAGCCATTGCGTTGGGTGCACTATATTTTTTTCATTGTTAGAGAAGGGTGCACTATTATTTTTTTCATTGTTAGGACTCTCTAGTTGCTTCATCACTTGTTATGACCGATGTGTATGTAGTGATTTAGCACAACCTTGTTGAGAACTATGCCTTTACTACTGCCATCATTTACCAGGGACTATCTATATGTGGCCAGACTCTGTTTCCTTCTTTGAAAGCTGTGTTGACATTGTAGGGGAAGGTGGGACATGTTTGGTTAGAGGAGGCACTGTTTACGTGGCAACGTGTGATGTCTTCACAAGATTTAGAGTGTGAGATGATCGTAGTTGCAGAGTTTATTTGAGTAGAGTTTATTTGATATCATCTCTATAAACTGACTTGTTTTGAATAAGTTGCTAAATAGTTGAAGTGTGGTGTGGTGCACCCAATGTTATCTAGTACGTGTTAAAGGTTCATTTTTCACAAAGCAGTAGAAGCATTTTCAAATTTCAGAAAGGTACATTAGTGTTGAAGTTTAAACAGGTATTTTTTAATAATCTTCTTTGATCACGGAGTTTATGGTTTTAGAAAAATTTAGCAGTGCAAATTTCCCTTCATGGAAAGTAAAAATTCAAATGCAATTAATGAAGAAAAATTTGTGGGGTATAGTGAATGGTTCAGAAGTAGCACCTACAGATGTTAAACAATTAATTAAATGACAAAATAGAGATGAAAGAGACTAAAACTAGAGGATACGAAAGAGAACTCTCCAATAGAAAATGCATTGTTTTCAAAGACAAGGATGAAAAAGGAAAATGAAAACAAAAGTGAAATTCAATGCTACTATTGCAAGAAAATTGGGCATGCAACGTGGAATTGCAAAATTCATACTAGTGATCTGTTAAAAGTGAAAGAATCAGCGAATATAGCCACAGATGAATATCCATTGAATTCTGCTGATGAATTCAATGAATAATGTGAACCTCTTAAACATTTTTAGAACAACTCAGTGAAAAGGCTCAACATGGATGGTTGTCAAGATAGTACGGTAGTTGTGGATCTTGTGAAAAATCCCTCATTCGTTGAAGATGTGGGAGTGGTCCTCTAATGAGGTTATGCGATGATTTGGGATGTTATTCAATAATTGAGTTCAGGAAGTCCTTAATTCGGGATTTCAAGAGTCGAACTCAGGAATCCAATTTGCCGACTACACCTTTACGAGGGTTATGAGACAACTAGATGGAGTCTATATTGGTAAGTTGTAAACCAGTTAAAGAATGACTGTGTATTTTGTTGTTTGTGGATGATTTCAAAAAATATATGTAATGTAAGCACTAAAAAGTGATGTTGGATTTAATGCTTACAACCTATATTTAAGATGTTGGTTTGATTGAAAATTTCTCTCAACTTCTCCTTCTAAATTAGGAATAAATTAAATCTGATAAACTTTATATATCAAAGTAATCCCTCAAAGTAAAGTATATGTTGAGACAGCATACACCTTTGTGTGAAATAATATTTAGTGATTTTTTAATAAAAGTAAAATGGGAGAAATTTCAATATTGCTTCATATGACCTTCTTTTACCATATCTACGTTTGATTTATTAAAAGTATTAGCAGATTAAAAGTAATGTACATGCTTGAGTTATATCCATATATAGATAAGATTATTGTTTATATGATTGATTTATTGTATTATGACAAGTTATATGAGAGATGTCGTCACCAGCACATGCGATGTTATATTAAAAAAATTAAAAAATAAATAAATTAAATAAACAGTGACAACATCAATAAGATAATCTAAATTTGTCATAAAGGGAGATAGATTAATTTCTGTGTGTGAGAAGCTAATTTCATATATCATTTAAAAAATATTAGTAGCCGTAGCATAATGCAAGTATTTAGTCTACCGGGAAACAACACTACTCAATGTATATACGGCCTTTTGCTTTCGGATAGTTTTGATTCAAAATATCACAAAAATTATAAATGAACTCAAACTAAAACAAGGAAGCTATAGGCTTAGATAACATGTGTAATCTTAACAAGATTAGAAATGGTTTGGATTTATTAAAAAAAAAATATTAAAAAAATTGAAAGTCTGTTAAGTAAATATGAATATGAAATTTATATTTTAAATTTTAATATGAGGATTTTGATTATGATATAACAGTGATTATGAATAATGAGATTTAAGAAAGAAAGAGATTAATTATGAGATTTTTTTATTTTATTTTATTATAGAAGGGAGAGAAATAAGTATTCTTTAGGGTTTCTAGATCACTACAATTTTGTAGTTGAACAAGTCATGAGTTGATAGTGTGGGAAGTTTGGAAAATGTGACGGATATGAGAAAGGTCAACGGAATAGGTCAATAAGGTTGGTAGTGTGAGATGTTTAGGAATGAGTTTGGATTTATTAAAAAAAAAAATATTAAAAAAATTGAAAGTCTGTTAAGTAAATATGAATATGCAATTTATATTTCAAATTTTAATAGGAGGATTTTGATTATGTTTAATAACATTTATTATGAATAATGAGATTTTAAGAAAGAAGGAGATTAATTGAGATTTTTTAATATTTTATTTTTATTATAGAAGAGGAGAGAAATAAGTATTCTTAGGGGTTTCTAGATCACTACAATTTTGTAGGTTGAACAAGTCATGAAGGTTGATAGTGTGGGATATGTTTTGGAAATGGGAACGGATATGAGAAAGGTCAACAGAATAGGTCAATAAGGTTGGTAGTGTGGAAGATGTTTAGGAAATGGTTTGGATTTATTAAAAAAAAAATATTAAAAAAATTGAAAGTCTGTTAAGTAAATATGAATATGAAATTTATATTTCAAATTTTAATACGAGGATTTTGATTATGATTAATAACATTTATTATGAATAATGAGATTTTAAGAAAGAAGGAGATTAATTGAGATTTTTTAATATTTTATTTTTATTATAGAAGAGGAGAGAAATAAGTATTCTTAGGGGTTTCTAGATCACTACAATTTTGTAGGTTGAACAAGTCATGAAGGTTGATAGTGTGGGATATGTTTTGGAAATGGGAACGGATATGAGAAAGGTCAACAGAATAGGTCAATAAGGTTGGTAGTGTGGAAGATGTTTAGGAAATGGGAACTGATATGAGAAAGAGTCGAACAATCCAAGAGAAAGTTCTTTTCATCTTCAAGTCTCTTAGTACTGCATGGTTGATAGATTCTTTCATCCCAAGGTGCTTTGGGGATATACCAATGCCCAATTCACTTCAAAGTTCATTGGATTTAGCTCTTACCTTAGACATGATCATCTTCTTCTTAGCACTCATTAGGACAAAGAGGTAATTCTATTTAGCAAGAGTGGAGTTTCTCACCTCCTTATAATACCTTAGCTTCATTTTCCCCTCTAGCCCCTTATCAACCCACAATTTGGGTTTAAATTAGGAAGTAATAGTATTTTTAATATTATCTTTATTCTTCAACATGATATCCTCCTTTATCCCTCAATAGTCAAGCCAAGACTGCGCATCCTCGTGTCAAACACATTTAAGCAAGAGGCGGGGGTTTTGGCTAGACTTAGAAGCAATTTCTGGGAACCGCTTGGTTTTCTGTGTTGTAAATCATCTTCTTATATATTGGATAACTAAACATAGTCATGCTTGGGAAAGGCCAACTTCAATGAAAAAAGATAAGATAGGTAGTGTTTCCTCTAACCTTGAGGATGTAACCTATAAATTACTTTGGATCAGCTTGATCTTCCTCCATGATTCTTTAGATTTATTGCAACCCCAAACCTCAAATGTATACAAAATAGCACGGGTGATGAGAGTCTCAAAGAGGAACACTTTTTACTCCAAACCCAAAGATAATCATGTTGCAATTATTTTAAAGCACATAATAGGCTTTCTAACTACCAATAATCCTTTTCTTAATGCTATAATTCCAATTGAGCTATGATGAACCTCCCTAAATATTTGTACTACAAAACTTTATCCAAGTAATTTGTTCCTAGATGAAATTATCATGCTTGATCCTTTTGCATTTATTTATCATGATTTTAGTCTTGTCGGTATTAACAGTCATACCCACCTTGGAGCAAAAATCATGAAAGATTTGAAGTTGTTTTTCGAGATCCTCATAGCTTGTTGCTAGCATAACAATATCGTCATCATAAAGGAGAAGAGTAATGACCATACCAACCAGCAGAAAAGAGAAGAGCAATGACCATACTAGCTAGCTTAGGACCAACACCAACACACCTTCTTCCCCATATGTTTCTAGCTTATCAATATAAATTCCAAAATGATCAAAAAATATAAGGATAAAAAAATATATTTAAAAAATTGAGTTAAAAAAAGATAACTGAGCATGGTCTATAAGTTTCTAATTATGTGAAAATATATATAAAAATAAATTCGAAAGAGAGCAATGAAGATGGTATAAGTTTATACATTATAATATTTAGTTTTTATACATCAATTAAATTATTATTTTTTTAAAAAATGGGTGATTAGCTTTTAATAAAAATAGCATAGTCTTGTTGAGAAATAAAGCATTTCTTTAAAAAAAAATATTGATCTATGTGCAAGACGTTCGTTAGATTCAATCTAAAGCATTTTGAATCTAGTATGTTGCACCCGTTGCACGTGATAACTTTCCGTTTTTTTTTTGTTTTTTAATTTTTTGCTGATTAATTTCTATTGAAATTTTTCATTTGAAGGTGCAGGCCCTTGATATAGCAGTCAACGCAAATAAAATTATAAACACCATTTTTGAAGTTCTTTGTATGCGATTGTGTTATTATTTTTTCAGGTTCAGAGGATAATTACAATTAATGATTGCATGTTTCAACGGGCAATTGCAAATGTACTGTCAAAAAAGGAAACACAAACAAGTCTGCATGAAACTTATATGCAATTAGATCATGTTCCAGCGAAACTGGTTTGGGATAAATGAGTTTACAAGGATTGGACACAACAACTTTATGAGGAATCCTCAACTTAGAAGTCACTTCCACTCAAGTAAGTTTAGAAGAAATTCGTGAACACCTCAAAAACAATCATCACAATTTGCAAACCCTAGTTGCAAGAAGGTGTTAATTTGCTTAACACCTTCACATAACACGTCACTTTCATAGCGGTCGAAATGCTTCTCGATGTGTATATATTTATATATATATAAAATAAGTTTTCAAAATAGATTTAAATATGATTTTTAGATATCATAAGTTTAATATATTGTTGTGATATAAAGTGTTTGTATCATGAAGCATATAAAACTGATCATAGAAATATTATATCTTCTAATTGATATAAGACCGGGAAAAATATTCGTAAATATAAAATGGAAAAATATAAGTAATTATGATTAGTATAAGTTTCTAATCTTGTAAAATTATGACTTTTAATCTTATTTAATTTATAAAAAATGAATTATTATTGTTGAGAAGATAAAAAAAGAGAAATCATATTTTTCATCTTATAAGAATAAAAAATACATTTTTAAAAATGATGTAGAAAGAGTTCAATGAATCTAAAGCACATTATTAAGAAGAGAAATGTTTATGGAAAAATCATATTCGAAAAATAAAAAATAAAATTATAAGAATGAGTTAGAAAGAGTTCAATGAATATGATGCATAATTTTAAGTACATAAAAGTGAGAGGGAGAAATCATATATTTTTAACCATATAAGAATAAAAAAGTTTACTAAAATGAGTTGGAAAGAGTTGAATGAATATATGAGTTGGAAAAAGTTGAATGAACATGATAGGTAATTAATTATGGCTTTCAAAAATTTATTATAGTTTTGTTAAATAAATTATAAAATGGATTTATAAGAAGCTTTCACTTCAAGAAATTTGATCCCTCTTTAGGCTTTTTAATTAGTGGGGAATCTTTCTCATCCCACCGTCTCTGAATTTTAATCCTAATATCTTCTACCCTTTAGAAGTAATATTTCAATATCCTCCCCTTATTTCCTATGAAGATGTTATTTTCAAGGCAATGGGTGAAAATTCAGCCACTACCTTATTAGTTTTTAACTCAAGGACAATAACTTATTTGTGCTATAAATTGCATTAAAACATATTTTGCAAAGGACTCCTTGATGTGATTCACCTCGACTTTGAGGGTTGGGCCCATCTTTAGGATTTGGACTATGAGCAAGTTCTTTTAGAATCACCTTCTTAAGATGTCTCATTCTAATAGCCTAAATGTCATCAATATCATCTCTTCACTAATAGATTTGAAGCTATGAAGTCTTGAAGAAGATAAATCAGAATGTGATCAAGTGCCTTCAGAAACTAATAATAATATTGACAAAAATATTCCTTTAGATGAGAAGAAAGAAGATGCTACTAGGAGTAAGATAAGGATATCAATATCTCCTCATCTTCTTCTTCCTATTATATTTAGATGTTCTAAAATGAAACAATGATCTTCTCCTTAGTTAACAAGAAATGGAAACTATTGAAGTAAGAAATACTCAAATTTGAGTGCCCATCCTTCTCTAGCCTCCCATGGTTCTATTGGGGTAGATTTGATTAAATCTTAGAAATGTTTTGCATTTTGTGCAATGATGTGTCAGTAAGATATAAGAATTTACTGTTGTTCTCATGCCTAAGAATGTCCAGTATTAGATCACCCCTTCTTTTTTGGGAGGAGGATGGTTATTTTTCTTTTTTACAATCATTAAAAAACTTTCATTTCTAATGTATATTAGCTATTTGTTTAGGCTAGAAATTTTTGTGTAATAC
>APFE031684410.1:191058-203162 GCA_000404065.3 Pinus taeda
TATCTTACTCCTTCCAAATTAATCTTTAAATAATTTTATAATGATACATGTTTTAATTGTGTTTTAAGTGGATGATATTTAAAATTTTGATTTAATATTATATTATCTGATAACTAGAAACTCATATAATATATAGATAGATTTTAAATTTAAAAGAGTAAATTATTAGTCGTGTCGAAAGATAATTTTATTTTTAAAGATAGAAAGGTTTTTTTTAATTAATCTAATCTCTTTCCAAATTAATGTTTAAATAATTTTATGATGATACATGTTTTAATGGTTTGTGTCAGGCTGGGATGTAATCCCTGAAATAACTCTTTGTTATATACATGAAGGGAGTGACTATTGAGTTTCACCTCCCGGTGACTCTTCATTTTCCATTATTTACGATTTACATTATTTACAATTGTTCATCGAATTCCCATGATTAGGTGTCAACACTCCTCCCTTTAATTTGAAGGGGTGTTGGTTAGTCCAAGCATCATTTTGAATCTTTCAAGCTTTTATCTTCTAAGTGCTTTAATGAAGATGTCTACAATCTGCTCATTAGTGGAACAATGACATAGATGGATTGTCTTGGCCTCAACATGATGTTGAATTAGATTGTATTTTATATTGATGTGCTTCATTCAATCATGAAACTTTGGGTTCTTGGCCAAGTTTATTGCAGAGGTGTTGACAATCATGAGTGGAGTTGAATGTACTTGTTTTACCTACAAATCTTCCATAATTTTCCTGAGCCACACAATTTATTTTGTTGCCTCAATTATTGCCACATATTCTTTCTTTGTTGTGGAATCTTCTAGAACTGATTGTTTGTGTGATCTCTAGGAGATGACTCCCAATCCAGGGCTCATAACATAACTAGAAGTAGACACCCCAATTTATTTGTCTGCATCGAAGTCTAAATCAAAGTATCCAATCAAGCTGAAGTCGCCCACGTGTATATACTTGAGTCCAAAGTCTTGAGTTCCATTCAAGTATTTTAGAACTATTTTTGCAGCAGAGTAATGTCCCTCGCAAGGATTTTTCATAAACCTTTAAAGGATTCCTACAACAAATGAAATTTCTAGTCTGGTAGTAGTCAGGTAGTTGAGACTTCCTACAAGTTGTCTATACTTCGTTGCATCCTCAAATTCTTTTCCTTCAATGGAAGTGAGCTTTAAGTTTTTCCATTGGAGTAGTCAGTGGATTGCACTCAGCCATGCCAAACCTATTTAAAAAATCTCCAATGTACTTCTTTTGAGAGAGTAATATAGACTTTGGATGTTGAGTTACTTCAATACCAATATATTACTGAACATAGCCCAAGTCAATCATTTCAAAATCTTGCCTCAATTCCTTCTTTATGGATGTAATGTAGCTCTCATTCTTTAGTGTCATAAAAAGATCAACTACATATACCACAATATATACAATTGTTTTGCCAACTTTCTTGACAAACAAAGTCTCATCATCAATATCATAATGTTTGAAGTTGAGTTTCAGAATATGCTCAGTTAATGTTTCATATCGGCTCATAGTGCTTACTTGAGGCCATACAAGGATTTCACAAGTTTGCATAATTTATGTTCATGTCCCTCCGTAGAAAATCCTTTAGACTTGGACATAAAAACATTTTCTTTCAAATCTCCATTCAAGAAATTAGTTTTTACATTCATTTGATGGACTTTCCAACTATTCTGAGCTGCTAGGGAAAAGAGTGTCCTAATGGCAGCCCATTTTGATGTGGGTGGAAAAGTGTCCTCATAATCAACCCCTTCCTTTTCTGCAAAACCTTTTTCATAAGCCTAGCTTTGCACTTGTCAAGTGAACCATCATATTTGTACTTGTTCTTGTAGACCCACTTGCAACCATTTGGTTTGGTTCCCAATGGAGGATCAACCAGCGTCCAAGTGCCATTATTTATCAAGGCATCATACTCCTTTTGCATCGCTTCTATCCATTCATCATGAGACGCAACTTCATTGAAGGAAGTTGGTTCAAAATTTATAGACAAATCTAGTTCACAATCATAAGAAACACCCCTATAAATAGGTGAATGAAAATCATCTACATCACCTCCATTTTTCCTAGTTGAATTTCTTGTTCCTGTCTTTCCAACTCATTAGGATGAACACTTTCAAGTGCATTTTTCAGCCACTTTGGGGGACCTTTCTGAGATGGTCCAGGTTGCTTAGTTAATTGAGTTGGGAATGAATCAAGATTGAGTCTCCCAATTTTGTCAATCACATCACTCAAAGTATCATCATTGATTGGAGTTTAATGTGGGGGAGAGAGTGCTTTAGAAGAAGATTCCATAGATTGATCCAGAATAGGAATCCCCCCTTTAAGATGTGGAAACTGATTATCAAATTCTCAAAATGATTTTGCATTTCCTAATCTATCCAACTAATCAAGTTTTTGCTCAACAACATTGTCAACTTTGAAAGATTCAAGAAAGATTACATCTCTAGATTCAACAAACCTTTTATTAACTTCATCATAGAGATGATATGCTTTGGAAGTATTTCAATACCCCAAGAAGATACACTTATGAATCTTTGCACCAAGTTTATTTCTATGTACTTTTGGTATGAAGGCATAATAGGTGGAACCAAACACCTTAAGATGCTTTACCGAAGGAATGTGGCCATACCACATTTCATAAGGAGTCTTGTTTCTAATAGAATTAGATGGAAATCTATTCTTTACATATATAACACATAGAACTAAGCATCAATTTTACATCCTTGAAAAACATCATGGAATGTACCATATTTAATATTGTCTTGTTCATTCTTTGAGATGCTCCGTTCTGTTGTGGATTATAAGGCACAGTTGTTTGATGTATGATACCATGTTGAGGAAGATAGTTTTCAAATTCATTTGAAGTGTATTCTTTTCCATTATCAGTGCGAATAGAGCCAATATGAGATTGTGCATCATTTTCAATCCATGTATGAAAGTTCTTGAATGTTTGAAAAGCATCAGATTTGTTCTTTAATAAATAAACCCAACACATTCTGGTGTATTCATCAATAAATGTCATCATATATTTACTTCCATTTGCAAAAAGAATGGGCATTGGACCACATAAATATGAATGAATGAGTTCAATTTTTCTATGTTCTCTGGAATGTGAATCATGAAAAGATTGTTTGCTATGCTTTCCGAGAATACAAGCATCGCATTGCTTAATTTTCCTAGGAAATTGTAGGCAAACCAGTGACACCATTTTTCTTCAACAAGCGAAGGTTGTCATAGTTCAAGTGTCCAAATTTAGCATTCCATAATAGACTTGATGGAAATGTACCTTCATCATAATGAGAATTGTATGAGAAATTTTGTGCATGAGCAGAGCTACCTTGGAGGTTGAGAATCCTTTCTTTTTCTATCCCTGTCGTGAAAAATAAGTGATCTGATGCTTTTCTCACCTCAACCTTTCCATCAAACATATGAATGGAGTGTCCTTGATGGTGGATGTGGACCAATTATAACATGTTTCTCCTCATTTGTGAAAGTCTTGAAGACCAGGCAATTTGAGAATCATTGTGCCAAGCCCTGATGGCTTCAGTTTTGATTTGTCTGCAAAGTATATTGCTCCATCAACATTGTCAGTGAATTCTTCAAAAAAATGTCTTCAAAAATTCATGTGGCAAGTTTATCCTAAATCAAGCAGCCAATCATTTTTCCAAGAAGCAAGTGAAGCATTAAACAAGTCTTCACTTACTCCAATATTACAATGTGCCATGACATAGTGAGCATATTCAGGTGCTTTACCTTTCTCTTTATCATTGGTTTTACCTTTGGGTTGATTTCTTTCCTGCTCAATTCTATCCCAAGGAAACTTGCATCTAGATGCATCATGTGATCCATCTCTATTGCAATGTATGCAACGCAAATCAGACATTTCTCCATGAGAGAGTTTGTCCCCCTGCCTTTGAAATTTCTTCTCCCTCTTCCTCTTCAACCACCTCTTCCTCTTGAAGAATCTTGAGCATGGCTCTTCTTTCTATGTGCAAGACATACAACTTCTTCAGAAGACTAAGGATCCGTCTTTTTCCCAAAATCTTTCTCTCTCTCAATGAATTTATTCACAAGGGAGTCAAAGGTAATTTCTTTGAGGTTCCCATTTTCTTGCAATGACTCAAGATAATTTGAATAAGTGGGATAAAGTGCATTGAAAAAAGCTATCAATGGAATGTCTAGTTCAACATTAGTGACTTTGATATCATGCATAATAGATTTTATTTCTAATGCAAGAGCAAGAGGATCATCATTTTGTAATTCAAGGCTAAACAATTTAATCATTAGTTGGACAACTTCAAGCGTAGAGTTTGAGTCATAGAGTTCCTTCAATTTTTGTAAGGCTTCAAAAGAATTTGAAAATGGTGAAATATGGTGACTCACCTCTTTACAGATGCTGTAATCAAGGTAGAAGCCTTGTTGTTCTTGTTTTTCGAAATGGTGAATTCCTTGTCCGAGGTAGGCTTTGCTGGTTCATTATATCCTTCTCCAACACAAACTTATTTCCACACCTTATAAAAAATGAGAGTGTGTTTGATTTTCCGCAACCATTTTAGATAGTTCTCTTTTCCAGTAAGAACCACTCCAACTATAGAGATCAATGGATGCATTTAAATGTGTACTTAAAAAAATTATGTTGGAAAAAATTTACAGTTATTGTGTAAAAACAATTGTGAAAATATGATTATGATATGTAAATATCATAGGTATATATGGCCAAGGAGTTTTAATGGGGAGGTATATATGGGGGAGGGGCTCCACATTAGGCAAGGTCACATAAGCAGAGTATTCATGTAAGTCCACGGTGGGTAGCAATACCGAGAATTTCAAGCTCTGTATGCAGAGTGGTATGGTGTATCCATATATATGTAGTGTTTGAGGAAGGGCTTATATGGGGGAGGTAGTTTCAGAGTTGCTTGACCCATTTACCTTCCTTCCTGAAACTAAAACCGTGTTAACGTAAAAAAAAAACAGGAGCGGATTTATGTTATTCAACACACTGTAAAAAACTGAGAGTAGATAGTAGTATGGGTGGTATGGTAGTGTTGATAACAATAATGTTTGGGAGCTACGTCTCGGAGCAGCGTTTAGAGGATCAACTGAATGAGAGCGGATTTCAAGATGTGGAGTAGAGTGGAGGGGAGTACTTTAGATGAGTAGCCATGAGACTGTGGTATGGCAGTTCAATGTATGAGCATCGATGAATGCTATGCTAGTGAGTATTGTGAATAATATTTATTATTAGAATTTTATTATTATTTTTTTAATTTAAATAAAAACATTAAAGGTAGTTTAATGGTATGGTATGGAGAATTTTATGAATTGTGAAATTGAAAATTTAAATTCAAGTAAGTTGCATATTAAAAAAAAAAAGAATAATAATTTGAAAGACAAATAATATTTTAATGAATAATGAGTAAATAATAATGAAATATATTTATCATTTTCATCTGGAACAGTGGAAGAATAGCTAGGGTTGCAGGTTTTTGAGCATCATGGAGGTGCGCAAAGGGGGGCGCTCCACTCCCTCCTATAGGCAGGCAATGGCCAGTAGAGGCAAGAAACCTTTAGAATTTGTCAGAGGGCCTTTAGGAGAAAGGAATAAGAATCTAGAAGATGATCAGGATTTCACCAAACCAAGAGGGGAAAATAGGATGAAAGATAATGAGGAAGAAGACAAAAAATAGGGAGCAGAAAACAAGGCACGGAAGGGGCCATGCAAACCCAATGCTGAGGTCACTTCCAGAGTAGTTTTAAATGATCCTGCCTTGTAGGTGCACAAGGATCACATGCAGATCTATGCTATCATTTAAAAATTCATGGGATTATACCCCAATAAAAAGTCATTACAAGCATGGATTAAATACCATTGGAAACCGAAAGGAAGCATAGACCTACACCTTGTGTCAAAGGGTTTCTTGACTGTGGTCTTCCAAAATATTGAGGATAAAGATAGGGTGTTTGAAGGAGGACCCTACTTCTACGTGGCAGCAAGCCTCTACATGTGGCCGTGGATGATGAATTTTGTCCCGGAGAGAGAAACATTTACTTCGGTTCCAGTTTGGGTAAGACTTTACTCCCTACCTCTTGATTATTACCAAACGGAATCATTATATTCCATATGAAATAAACTAGGGCACTTTGTTAAAGCCTTTGAGGCCACCAGAAGGGGAAAATACACCTCCTTCACAAGAATATGTGTCGAGATGGACCTATCAGAAACCCTACCAGAAGAGGCCATCTTAGAAGTTTTTGATGAAGAATGGGCGCAAACAATAGATTATCAACATATTCCCTTTAGATATCATAATTGCCATGAGCATGGGCACCTTTTTAGAGATTTCCCTCTCAGCAAAACAGAGAACAGAAGTAAAGTAACCATAATGAAAGACACTGAAAACATTCACAAAGTGGGACATAGAGGAAAAGGGGGAGAAAGGGGGCCAAGGCAAGAATAAATAGAAAGGAAACAGGTCAATTTAAACAGGTTCCAAGTTCTCAAAGAAGAGGAAAGAATATCAAATGAAGATCAGCTAATGTAAGGAAGCTCAGGGGGAAAGGAGAAAGAAGAAGATAGAGAACAAGCACATGATGCTACTAAATAGAAAGAGACAATGTTGAATGATGAAGAACTGGAGATGGATCAAGAAATGACTTAGAGTGAGATGGAAACTGAGGGTCAGGAATTGCAGGAGATTCTGGATAGAGAAAACCTAGATTTGGAAGGATTCTTAAAATAGGGAACCATAGGAGGGGTAGACTCATTACCTCAAGAAGAGCTCAATAGAGTACAGTAGTTGTTCCAATCGAAACCTCAGGACAAAGGGATGGAAAAGAAAAGCAACAACAAAAGGTCGGGCAACGAAGGAGTGAAAACTATGAAAACCACACCAGGACTAGATCCAAGATACCCAGGAAAGAAAAGAGGCAGGAAAAGGCAGAAGGAGCTATTGACGGAATGTGGAAAGCTAATGATTTATTCAGGTAAGATGAAAGACCTATCCAGTTATTCCTTTGCAAATATTTAATAATGAAGGTCACATCTTGGAATATCAGAGGTTTAGATAATAAAAGGAAACAAAGATTACTTAGTAATAGAATGAAACAAGAAGCTTTGTATATGATCTTTATCCAGGGAACTAAATGTTCCATTGAAAAATTCAAAGAAATTAAGAAATTAATAGTAAATGGCTCAATACATTTGATTTTCTAGAAGTTAAAGAAAATAATATCCCTAGAGGCATACTCACTCTTTGGAACCCCCAAAACATTGGCATAATAGATGCTGAGGAATCTAGGAATTCTTTATCAGTGGTTATAAAGCCTATGGGAGACAACGAGAATTATTTGGTCACGAATGTCTACGGTCCACAAAGAGTAGATGGTAAACCCAAATTTCTAGATTCTCTTGTGGAACTCGGAGATAGACATGTAGGAGTTCCTTGGATAATGGGCAGGGACTTCAATATGATCAAATCACTTTTAGAAAAAAAAGGGGGAACAAGAACTTTAAATAAAGATTCTACAACATTTCTAACTTTCATAGATAATATGAAGCTAGTTGACACTAATATGAGTAATGACCTCTTTACTTGGAATAGCAAGAGAGGAGGGGAGTCACAAGTAGCATCAAATTTAGACAGATTCATAATCTTAGAGGACCTTATGCTCACAGACAAGGAAATGACAGTGAGAATTCTCTCCTTTAGTGGCTCGGACCATTGGCCTGTACAAATGGAGGTACAGGGCATAGGCACCACTAAGAATAGGCCTTTAAAATTTGAAAATATTTGGCTTACCCACCTCGATTTTATCAGTAACATAACAATATGGTGGAAAGACAATCTGCACATTCAGGGAACAAGAATGTTTCTACTTCACAAAAGACTAAAATACATCAAGCTCAGACTCAAAGAATGGAACAAGAAGGAATTTGGAAATTTTTTGCAGCAAAAAGAGAGGTTGAAGATAATATGGAGACACTCAATCAAACTCTTATTACAGAGGGCTTTGACAGAGTCAGAGATGACCAAGTTACCAAACTGCATCAATAGTGGGAGAACTTATGCAAACAAGAGGAAATATATTGGAGAAAAAAAATCTAGAGTTCAATGGCTAAAAGAAGGGGAACAGAACACCAAATTTTTCCACAGATCCACCATGGCGAACAGATCCCATAATAGGATCTCTTCAATCAAGGACAAGAGAGGTATTCTTCGCAATTCCCATGAAAAAATAGAATCTTTGTTAGTCTAGCACTTTCAAGGTATAGCAAAGGAGACCACTGTAGACAGAGAACACTTTATCAGGGACTTAATAAGGCATATACCCAGGCTAGTATCTAGAGAGTATAATTTCAATCTCAACAAGTTAGTCACTAAACAGGAGGTCAACGAAACAGTTAAGGAAATGTAGAATGGCAAAGCGCCAAGCCTTGATGGTTTCAATGTGGATTTCTTCAAAGCCTGTTGGAGAAATGTTAAGCAAGATATTATGAATGTGGTGGGAGATTCTAGGTTGAAGAGAACCATTCTGAAGGTGCTCAATACCTTCTTCATCTCCTTGATCCACAAAAAGGATAATGCTTAAACTCGAGACAGGTTTAGGCCCATAGCTTTATGCAATGTGGTGTATAAAAATTATATCCAAAGTTGTCACCAATAGACTCAAGCCCCTTCTCCCTACTCTTGTGTCCATGGAGCAATCAGGTTATGTGGAGGGTAGACAAATTCTTAATAATATCATTCAAGCACATGAAGTGGTGCATTCATTGTTAAGCAATTAGAAGGTGGGAATGATTATGCAACTTGACCTTGCCAAAGCTTATGATAAGATGAATTGGACCTATATTAGGAAGGTCCTTCTAGCCTTTGGCTTTGACCATAATTGGGTCAGATGAGTTATGGCACTGGTCACTTCTTCTAGCTTTTCAATATTGATCAATGGTTCTCCTTCCAAGACCTTTACTCCCTCAAGAGGTCTCAGACAGGGAGACCCACTCTCTCCCTTTCTCTTTATGCTCATGATGGAAGGGCTTGGGCGGTCTATTAAGCATGTGAAAGAAGGGGATTATATCAAGGATATCCAACTTTCTGAAAATGGATAAGCTTTGTCCCATCAACAATTTGTTGATGACACTATGTTGCATGGATCCCCATAGTAAAAGAAGCTCTTTCTTATAAAAAAATACTGCGTGACTTTGCTATGGCCATAGGTATGGAGGTAAATATTTCCAAATCTTAAAAAAAATTATTTAATACTAATATCGCTATTCAGAGAAACATCTCCATAATTCTAGGCTTTCAAAGGGAAGTCCTTCCTTCCAAGTACCTGGGAGTTCCTCTAACTGATAAACCGTTGCACAAAAACATCTGGGAGCCGATAATCAATAAGATGCAAGATAAAATCAGAAAATGGACTATCAGATCTTTAAACTTGGTAGGTTGGCTGGTGCTTACAAAAGTTGTTTTGCAGTCAATCCCCATTTTCATGCTTTCAACACTTACAGCTCCAAAGGAAGTTTTACAACAATTGAGAACCATTCAAAGATAATTTACTTGGGGTAAGGGGGACGAGAGAAATAAATGGGCCTTGGTTGCCTGGGATAAGATTTGCAAACCAAAATCCCATGGGGGCCTTGGACTAGATGATCCAGATGTCCTACGCAAGGTTTTAGGAGAAAAATTATGGTGTTGTTGGGTGAAAGATCCAAAGGCTCAGTGGGCTCGTCTATGGAAAGAAAAATATGCCAACACTTGGAAATAGAATGATCACATCAGGATGACGGGAATCATAAAAGGATCCCACATTTGGAATAAGGCCTCAGAGAATAGATAATTAGTGCAGAAAAATAGTTTCTGGGAAATCAGAGAAGGTGACCTTGCTCTGTTTTGGGAGGATAGATGGAAACAAGAACCTACATCGTTAAGAGAGGAATTTATGAACCTAAAGAAAGAAATGGACACCGAAGGGCTTTTCAAGGTTAAATATTTTTGGGAACACCCCAGTTTAGAAGACAAATGGAGAACTTGGAAGAATATAGAATTTGGGGATGACAACCCATTGAAAGCTAAAACAGAGGCACTATTGCAAATTTTGGAACAAAGGAAGATTCTTGTTTCAGAGGGGCATGGCCAACTCAGATGGGGCAACAATAAAGAAGGCACCTTCAATATTAAGGGAGCCAAGAAAGTTTTCCTTGAGCTGGATTCCCATGTTCCGGACAGGGTTTGGCAGAATCTTTGGAAGCATCAAGGTTGGATGACAATTAAACTCTTCATGTGGTTGGTTCATCACAAGAAAATTCTTACTTGGGAAAATATTAGGAAGAGGGTTTTTCTAGGACCTTCTAGATGCCAACTCTATGAAGCCCAAGAGGAGACAATGGAACACCTTCTCAATGATTACACCTTTACCTCTAGGTTATGGGACTCTTTTGCTACAATTTTTCAACAACCGGACAGTGACAAAGAAAGCATTATCAACACCCTAAATAGATGAAAACGAAACTTTTCTGAGTATGAGTTTATTCACTTGGCTTGGGTTTTAAGTATAGGCTTCATAATTTGGAATGTTTGGAAAGAAAGGAACAATACAATCTTCAAAAATGTTCATAGCACCACCCAACACATTTTTGAGCAGGTCTTAAGACAACAAAAATGATCACAGCACCACCCAACACATTTTTGAGCAGATCTTAACACAACTCAAGGAGATGATTGACACTATTGTGTGCAACTCCCCCAAAAATCCACCTTCAGAAAAGAAGAGGCAGATAATTTTTTAGCTGAGTATGCAGGGACTTATACCACATGGAATGGATACGAAGGTTATGAATCTGCCCAATAAGCTAGATTATTGGCATCCTCCCTCTCAGGGTTTTCTAAAATTCAACATAGATGGGACCTCTAAAGGAAACCCAGGTCTTGTTGGTTTCGGAGGAGTGTTACGAGATGATAGTGGCTATATTCTTTTCATTTTCCATTGCCATCAGGGAAGAGCTACAAATAATATGGTTGAATTAACGGCACTTGAATAGTGTTTAGATTTCCTGAAGTAAGATAATCTCAAGAACATTATTTGAAGTAGATTCTGAGATGATCTTTAACTCGGTTAAAAGAATTTGCTGAGGCACAGAGCTGGAAAAAGTCTCAAGTCATTGGAGGATGATACAGGTCTTTCAAAGGATTGAATTTCACCTCCTAGACTTATGCACAGTGAGTTTCACTATTTTGCGAAGGACGGCCAATAAGCTAGCAGACGTTCTAGCTAATCAAGGAGTGGTTTGCACTAAAAACCAAGTCAAGCTCATCTAGCGAAATGAAACAGGGCCATAGAAACGAGATCCAGTTGACCTTTATGTAGAGTTATCACAAAAAAAAGTTCGTTTTGGGTATGCAGGTCGATGTTTGGTATCAGTGTACAAGAAGTTTCATTGGATTGGTTAGAATCAGGGGATCCTCTTCTTCTTTTGGCCAAGGTGAAAGAATATAGTCTTTCATGACAACCGCTATTCCCTGCTTTCTTGGTCAACGACAGCTTTACTACCCTCAAAATGGTTTCCGATGTATCACACCACTTGCAGGCTGGTTACAGTATTTTCTTCTTTCGAAGCAATTCCACTCAACTTACAACACGTGGCTTAGGGTGGGGAGGCAATACCGCCCTCATTGCATGGTAATCTTCGGTGAGGTTAGGCCATGCGATATGCTTCGTGACCGTTGGATCTACTGTAGTCATTCTATGGCCAGGATTACTCGGGCTTGTTGGTGGGTCTAAAACTAAGGTTAACTTTCGTGTTCCTCGCGCGATCTATCCAGCGTCGCGTGCATTTGGTAGATTTCAGGAGGTGTACTCGAATGAAAATTATATAAAGAAATGGACCCGATAGAATTATCAATTGTGATCTTCTAAGCTCATTGGGTCCGATCTGCTTGATAAACGGTCTGCTTATTGGCCACCTGAAATGTCTCCGATCCGTTGAATCTTTGGCTCAAGATCTAACGACTAGTTGTGTGTTAAGCCTTTTGTACAATATTTCTTTTTCCGATTAAATAGAAGGATCCACTCTTACATTAGCAAAAATATAATGAAAT
>APFE031684410.1:220068-248740 GCA_000404065.3 Pinus taeda
ATAATTATTAAGTGGATGGTCGGGATTTTACCTCCATGAAATTTTCTAGAATATTCATAGTATTTACAAATCATAGATTAAGATTTATATTCAAAGTAATTATGTTATTTTTTGCTCTTTTAATTAAATTGATCAATTAAAAAAAAATAACAAATATCATATGAAGTTGGTTATAGTTTTTCTAGCATATGGTATTAAAGCCATGATATTAACTCAATGTATTGATATACAAACTTAAAGTATTAAAAATATTCATAGTATATTTCAATTAATATTGATCATTTAAAAATATGTGTTATCAAGGTTTTTTAATATATATATATTATAGATAATAAATAATAATAATAATATATATTATAATAATAATAAGTTATGATTTTTTTAATTATTTTTATTTATTTAATAATTATGATAAAGTATATTGGAATAATTTTATGAAGTGATATCTATAAATGTCAACTAATTATTTAATTTATATAATTGGGTTTAAATCTGGTTTTATAAACACAACCCACAGACAAATAATTTAAGATAATATAAAGTAGCAGTATTAATAAAATATTATAATTCAATATAATTATTTATTGTAAAATAAATTTTTATTTGTGAGGCATGTTTGATTGGGAATTGTAATTTATAATATATATGTAAGATGATTATTTATTAGAAATTGTAATTGAAAAATGTACCATAAGTAATTATTGATGGAAAGAAAAAGTGAAATATACAAAAGTGAATAATTACACCAAAAAAATTCAAATTTATTCATAATCACATTTTATATTTTATTGAAAATTATAATCGTGTAACTTTCATAAATAATAAAAATCAATAATGTAGTGATGATAACAAAGAAAAAATACTAAGTATAATAGTGAATTATCTTAAAAAAAATAATAGCATCAATGCATTTAAATATTTATTTTACTTATTTTTAAAGGAATGTTTTTAGTTCACTAATAATCACTTTCTATTCATTATAATTTAATAGAAAAATGTAGGTTGATTATGTGAGATGAAGTGATTAGGATTATAACATAATAACTTTTGTATTCAAGCTTTCTGTGATCCATAATGAATTAAACAAAGTATTTTGGTAGAAATCACATGAGAGAATTTTTTGGCCAATGCTTTTTGAACCAACAAGTGTGATTTCGAGCGAAGTACTGTTAATATAATATATATTATAATATATATAATATAAATAATATAAATATGAATCAATTTCTCTTTTACACATTTTGCTATCTCTTAAATGACTTATCACATATTTTTTAACTGATTATGATATGATAAAAATCATGAAGTGAATTAACCGTATAAATGGAATAAAGTTCTGCTTAAAATATTAACTAATAGTTCAACTTGTTAACATAACGTAATATGTGATAATTTTATATCATTAACATGGTTCAATTAGTCCAGTCTTATATTAACTATTTGTGCAACTTGTTAACATAATTCATTATGTCTTAATTTCATCTCATTAACATTGTTCAATTAGTCCAGTCTTATTAAAAACATGATGAATGATATAGTGTACAACGTCATGAAAAGTGATAATATCTTCAAGAGAACCAATTAAGGAAACACACAAATGAACACCATTGTTACCTTGGAAACCTTGAAGGAAAATCCAACAAACATTTATCTTATTAAAGGTTTCATGAGGAAATCCATCCCTCAAGGGAAAGAAAGGAGTTCATCCTTTATCTATTGTTCAAATTTTACAAAATAAACATAATCTTTAATTCGAGCATTATTCAATATAGGCTTATACACTAGACATGTTATCATATGTCTCAAACATATTACCCAACAATTCATAGACCGCAATATTCTCATGGCATGATTATTTTCCATAGCAACCTTCTTCCCCATCATGCATCACCCTTGTCAAACTATAACAAGTTAGAAACATTTTTTAGTAACCTAAGTTTCCCACTGTAGTAGTACATTTGATGGTATTTCATTTTGCATCTACAATAGTTATATATAATAACTTCATCACCTACAATAATATTAACTATAAATCATCATTAAATTGTTGCAATTGTCACTCAATTTTTAGTAATCTTGATTTTAGTAATCATGATTTCACCTCTGCAAACACTTTCATTAGAAAAACATTAACATCATGATTACCTGAACTATCAATTTATCAAAACCAAAAATATTATGGCTTTTCATCCCAACATAAAATGAGAAAATCAAGATCTCTCTACTACAAAGACTAAACCTCTCTTGTTATCTCTTTCACGTTAGAATCACTTGTAGGGTATATGTATTGTATATCTTTAAATGAAAGCATGGAAGAATATGTTTATACATCTTTTCATGAAAGCATAGAAGAAAGACAACTGTTCAATTTAGATCGTAATGACGACCTTGTATATGCAGTCAGGTAATTTCTAGGTCATTCAAAAGGTTGAACAATATCCACCTTGGATACCCCTATATACGATATACAATATCTGGTGAGACTATGATTTTCCCTTAGACAATAAAGAATGAGTCATAATAGGGTCGCACCTAGTTAGAATTTGGAATCTCACATCACCCTCCCATTTAGACCATTTTATATATATATTCTTGCAATTGTATAAGTAAAATTAAAAGCGATACAACTAACCTTTTTATTATAAATGCATTTTCAAATAAATACCTATAATTATTATTGCATTTAACACATTCAACACCATAACTATTATTCTAACTCATACTATTATTATATTTAACAAAATGCAAAACTATGGGTATAATTTCACAAAATTATGGCAGTAATTCCTAGTTACTCCTGTTACAATACCATGGGTATCAATCCACTTGTTATTTTTAATACAAAACCATATTTATCAACATGAAATACAACTATTTTTGTTATTACTAACGTTATGACATATGCATATCATACACAACTATCCTTTTTCTCTATATTTCAAATTATTTATATAAATTCATACATTTATAAAATAGTGCATACTTATCCTATTTCACATGCATTAAAACTGGAAAATGATGACATAGGTCAAAAATTTATCATAAGTGTAACATAATTATAAACTTACATTGCATGACCTATCTAAATTTACCAATGCAAACCAATAATAAATATATATAATTATATATAATATATAATATATAATAAATATATATATATATATTATAAATTAACTTCAGCACAACATTAATGAAATAATGCAATGACCATATAAATAACAAAAATTAACCATGACAAAAGTATAAATGCGTACCCATTATTTTATAGTAAAGTCCCATTACATGAGAAAAATCATAAAATTAAATATAGAATGGGCCATGACTTGGGTTGGAATTACTGCCACCATGAGAGGTCTATGATTCGAAGAATTTCATACCTCTATCCACTTTCTTAGCACAGTTCAATTTATGCTTTAATAATTGGAATCCCTCAGTTGAATCTAATATAATTCTCATAATTCATGCATCCAATAAAAGAATTTATGGATGAGAATGATGATGTTGATACAAGTGATTGTGTAGATTCCATTCAAAAGGATGCTTAGTGACAACCAATGATCTTGATACTAGTGAGAATGCCCAAGCAGATATTTTTGATATATTTGTCACATCTTCAATTCCTCCCTAATATATTAGTGAATGGTGATACCCATGTCTATGCAAGATAAATAGTTCATAATATTTTCTTGGTTGATTGGCCTCATTTCTACCTAATCGATCCCCCCATTGAATTCCTTCTACCAATGAATTTTTTCTTATTGATTCAGTAGTTTCAAACCATTCCTCCTGAGTTCTTCATCCTCCAACTAAGAACTCAAATTTAGGTTCCTTATCTTCCTGGCATATAGTTTCCTAACAGGGCATTGTATCTTTTCCTTTAGATCCCATCCATATCTTTGGCCTTCCTTCTCCCTCTCTTGTAGTAACAACATTATTACACTAAGCCTCTCTTTTAACTCAGCCATCTCTCTTTCAAACTCCTCATGCCTTATCATTCTTCTCTTAATGCCACCGTCTTTGGCATATTTCTCCATTCTCTTGTGGCTCGCATCTAAACCCTTAACATGACCATCAATGGCCATCTATTCCTCCTTCTATCTGAGCTTCTCCATGATCACTGTGAGTTCCAAACAAGCCTCCCCAAGACACCTCACAAATCTTCTCTCCTCTAAGCTTAGACTTTTGGTATGATAGGTTCACCTCCTCTAGAACCTTTGAAGCCTCCTCTTCTCCTCTAGCCATTGTACTCTACTCACCTCTCTATAAATTCACTTGTGTTCTTCACTTATCTTAAGGAATTCCTCTATCCTATTCACTTTTGAAAACTGAATTAGAACAAATTCTCTCTATTTTGCAACATCTCTACTAAACTGGTTTTTTTCTACAATCCTTAAAAACATCACTTATTCTCTATTACATCTCTAAATACCACCATATCTTGTTCCACTATTTCTACCTTTAGAATCATTATCTTCTTGCTAAATTTAGAGTAAAATTGAAATATTGGATTAGATTCCATGTCTCAATTAATACTAAGATCTAAAAATATCATACATTCCTCATCTTGGTTCACATTTCTTCAATCTAACTCCAAATCCTATATCTTCCTTTAGGTCCCTATACTACTAGTGTAAAGCCTTATTGTTATTATTGCAACCTCTCTATTGTATTTTTGTGCCCATGTAGAAGGCCACTATTGTTATTGTTATGCCCTAAGAATATTATTGTTATGTAGGCTCTCATTATATTATGACCCCTTCGACTCCTATATATAGAAAGGAGGTAATGTCATTTGTATCATCCAAGAATTGTTCATTTGTGTAATGCAAATTATTTTCCCCCCTTTAAGAGGCTAAATTTTAAGTTGTTTATATATCTATTCTTCTATTTTGTGAGTTGGTTGCATAACATTTGGTATGAGTGGTTTGGATTCTAGGGTTTCACTTCTTCAAATAGGTCAGCATGAAATTTTCTCTATAACATTTTTTCTACAAAGCTTAAGAATCTTAAATTAAAACCCAATTTCGATGAAATCTTGGTGAACCTCATGTATGAATTTCATATCTTAGTTTGGTATATATTTTTAGAGATATGATTCAAGGAATATAGGGTTTTTGTAGGCTCATGAATTCCATATCAAACAAGTGACCTTGGGAAAACCATCATAAATTTCTCTTTGAGAGTGAGATTAATTTCATAAAAAGTGATAGAAATATTATGTATGGTAGTTCATTGGGTATCATTTTCAGGGCTAAAGGTCAAAAAAGTGACATGTGGAACTTCTTACAAGTTCGGTCTACTGAACCAATCTATAATGAGGTCCTCATGGGAGATTGGGTATAATTCTTTCCTAGAGAGTAAAATTTTTTATCAGACTTGTGGGGTTGGAAAGAGGATTTGTAGAGATAAAATAGGAAGAAATTTCATATCTTGGTTGTCTAAAATTACAAAGTTACAATCGTTTTAATATTAAGTTCCCAAAAGCAAGAGAAAGAATGACTTAAATCAAGAATATAGAAACACCTAGTAAGAAAAATTAGATGGATGGTTTGAAGAATGAGATTGAAGCTAAGATCAATGGTTTTATCTATGGCATGGAATTTAGTAATGATGGTATAGAAGAAAAATGAAATATCTGAAGAAAGACACGGAAGGTTTGAGGGAATGCTCGACAAAGTTGATACTAGAAAGGCTTTCTAATGATGAAGGGGTAGTAAAGGAAACTCATGATGAGAACAAAAGAAATGCTAATCATGATTTCATATAATCTAATGTTGGATTGAAGACCCACCATATTCCAAAGATAGATATGAGGAAGTTTGATGGCAAGGATCTGGTAACATGGATACTACAGATGGAGCAATATTTTGATCTACATGATGTGCAACCACCACAAAAGTTACGTATTGCATCTTTATATTTAGAACCAAATCAATTTGTAAGGTATATAGGGATTTGTTCTCATAGACCACTTGTCAGCTGGTAACCTTTCATGGAGGAAATGATAGCACATTATGAGGATAAAAAGAGCAACACCTTCTTTAGAGAATTGATAAATCTCAAACAAAAGGGTTTAATTAAAGAGCACATTGAGGAATTCCAAAAATTGAATATAAGGGTAAATGATATTCTAGAAAAGCATAGGATTGAAGTCTTGATAAGGAGTTTAAAGGATAACATCCAACATGAGGTTCACCTTTCAAAAGTTGATTCATTGAAGAAGGCATAGAGGTTGGAAATAGAAATTGAAAGAAAAATTATGGCAACAAGGAAGCCTACCACTCATAACTATAAACATGGAAGTGTTGTTGGTCCTAATCTTCCACAACCTACAAGGTTGATACCACAACAATTGGAAGAGAAAAGAGTAAAAGGGCTTTGTTACATTTGAGATAGGAAATAGACTAAATATCATAAGTGTGCTAAAAATAAATTAATTTACATAGATGGGGAAGAGAAGGAAGAAAAAGAGCAAGAAACATCAAAAGAAGAGGATATAGACTAGGCACCAACCTCAAAGAAATAAGAAATGAGTCCAACCATATCTTGCAATGCATTGACATCAATTACCACTCCTTAAACTCTCAAGATAGAAGGACATATAAAGAAGAAAAAGGTAATAGTGTTGATTGATTCGGGTAGTACCCATAATTTTATTGATGCTAAGATAGCCAAGGAATTGAGTTGCTTTCTATATCCAACACCAGAGTGTCAAGTGATGGTTGTAAATGGAGGAACCATAAATTGCTCTGGAAAGTGCCATAATATCAAGCTATCCATAGGAGAATATGTACTAAATGGTCCAATGCTTTCCATTCCAATGGGTGGTGCTAATATTGTACTAGGAGTTCAATGGTTACAATATTTGGGTATGATAGCTTTTAATTCTCAAGAAGTTTTCTTGAAATTTTTTTGGGAAGGAAAGGAATTTGAATTAAGAGGTATTTTAGGGAAACCAAGAAAGATAATCAGCGCTAATGGCATGACAAAGCTTCTAAAGAAATAACAATAGGACGTAATTTCACAATTATGCTCACTAGAGGTTCAAACATTGAATCATCTATTTCTATAGATCTCGCAAAATTCTTGGACAATAATGCTAAAGTTCAAATAGTGGAAGATCACATTGAGCATCAACAACAATTTCTCCAACTCTTAAAGGATAACCTCACTTTGGCATAGAATCAAATGAGGCAAGAAGAATATCAGCATTGCAATGAAAGAAGTTTTGATGTAGGTGATTGGGTATTTTTATAGCTACAACCATACAAACAAATGTCCCTCAATCAATCTAAGAAGGATAATAAATTATCACCAAAGTATCGTGGTCCTTACAAGTTGTTGTAAAAGATTAGTTCCATGGCATACAAATTGGAGCTTCCTGCATCTTCCTGAGTGCACCAAGTTTTCCATGTTTCATTCTTAAAGAAAGTTATAGGTGACAAGCTCTCAGCTCGAACAATATTGTTGGAACTTGATGAGGAAGAAAAAATCATATTGGAACCTGAAGCAGTCATGGAAACAAAAACACGACAACTATGAAATCTATCAATTTGAGAGTATCTCATCAAGTGGAAGTAATTACCCACTAAAGATTCCACATGGGAGGAAGAGAATTTTATACAGAAGCATCCACAGCTACTCAAGAGTTGAAGACAACACTTTTTTTGAAGGAGAGGGGCATGTTAGGTCCCTATAATACTAGTGTATCCCCTTATTGTTATTATTGCAACACCCTTATTGTATTGTTGTGCCCATGTAGAAGCCCAGTATTGTTATATTTGTGCCCTTAGAATATTATTTTTATGTAGACCCTGATTATATTGTGAACCCTTAGATTCCTATATATAGAAATGAGGTCTTGTCATTTGTCTAAACTAAGAGTTTTTCATTTGTGTAATGTAAAGGAGGTTGCCCCATTGAAGAGGCTAACTTTGAGGTCGTTGATCTATCTCTTCTTCTATTTTGTGAGCTCTTTGCATAACAACTTTGTTCTGAGTCTTCGTATCTCAATCTCTTCCTTTCTTTCTCAATATTCCTTGCCTAAAATTATTATGAAGCTTCTTTTCCACTAACTCTATGTTGCTTCTTCCACTAATTATCCTTGATTCTTCACTTTATATGTTTCTTCTCCTTCAGGAGTAGTGTTTTTAACCTCCTCTCTCATTAGATATAAATATTATGATCATTCTTATTCTCTCAATCCCTAAATAGGGATACTATCCTCTGATACCACTTGATGCAGCATTAGTGGGTTCCAACAATTGTTAGTTGAAAGTCATCTTAGTAGTTATCATCCTTCCCCTCATATCTAGTTTTCCCTAGAACCTTTATCTTGGTTATTTGTGGCACTAGATCTCCCTTAGTTATACCATGTCCTTTTTCATTCCCATAGGACCAAACTCCAAGCACTCTTCCTTTAACTTTTGTCATGATAATGGTCAAGTGATAATGAGGCCCAGTAAAAATAAATCAATGACGGAGGATGGAGAATGGAGATTGAAATCCCCTATTAATTATAGGGGTTCCCTTACATCAACTAATGGGGGTTCACACTCGCATTTCCACTCGAGGTTCCAGTCTATCAATTGAATGATGAACATTTAGTGGTGGAGGATCAATGACTCTTGTTGATTGTGGGCGTGGGTTCCCTCTGTGACATAAGAAAAAGGAGGGGGGTCCATAATGGATCTTTCTCATTGAATTAATTGATGGCTAATATTAATTGCAGGGTGCCGAGGGGTGCAATCAAGGTTTTAACTGCCTTCGAGGTTCCATTTACCAAGTTGATACAATTGCTGAAGTGACTTGTCACCAACTAGACTTCATTTTTCTGTGCATATTGTAGTTCTAGGAACTCATGCCTTAAACAGGTGGTTCGAAACTATGTAAATAAAAATTACATATTATTTCCTTCCCCACATGGGTATTTTATCCAGCCCTCAATCTATATTCTCTATGGGTGCTCACATCCTTTCTACAAGACTCTCATATGCCTAGAGTGGCCTCTACGGAGATTAAGACAGGTCTCAAACTCTTACATTTGCATTCCATTGTAGGGGTTATACATAAACCACCAGAATTTAAGAGAGATAAGATAAACTATAGGGATTAATACTAACATGCTATCTCAAGGTTCAATTCAACATTTAAATTGAATTATCGCCCTAACACAGGGAAACATTGAGTCAGTGCAAGCCCAGGGAAATCAAACCTCATCAGAGATTATACAGATAAAGAGAAGTCTTAAACACATTACTTAATATAAGATAAGAAATACAATGTACAGAGGGATAGAATACACATAGAACCTCAACTCAATCCATTCTATTATTTTGGACCAAGGATATTTATAAATAAATGTAAAACGTTATTTCTATGTCTACCAGAGCTCATGTGCTTAATTGATCGAGCTCTACTCTAATCTAATTGAGTTCCACATCCTCAGGATAACTAGATACCTTGCATGTGCATCTAATCTTATATATAATCTAAAAAATATCTTAACAGAACAAAGATACATTAGATATTTCTCCCAACTCCTAATGTTATCTAACATCTTAGCTTAACATTAATTATTTTTACAAATGCACAACAAGCCAAAACAAGAAGTCACCAAAACATCCTAACAACCTAGCAACCTATATTCTTATTTTATAAATAATATTAATACTAAGAGGATGTGAGGGGTTGAATCAATATTAAGGCCAATTTTAAAATATTGTAAATTTATAATTTTTCTTTTATTTGGAAACCATTCATGTGAGAAATTGATCTAGGTGGATATTGGTGGCCACCCACCTAATCCACTTAGACCCCCAACACTATTTTCTTTTACTTTCCTATTTTCTAGCATAATTTCATATTTCGACAGTGTTCTATTTTTGGTGTTTTTTGGGTCATGAACTTTTAGAGCCATTTGGAAGCCCTAAACAACACTTTTGAGCAAAATGAGCAAACCAATAGATTATGGCACAAGTTTTCAATAGAAAATTGTTGTCCTTGGATATAACCTTCTAACAAGCTATCATGTGTGCCAAACAGAGATCGTATACCAAAGTTACGACCCTACGAAGTTGATTTTCCAACTAACCGCAATAAGGCCCACAAGCTTTTGGCACTTCAGCTCCTATGGTTTGGTTTTTGGATGTTTATTTTTTTCCATTATTTCTTGATAATGAAAAGCCCTAAGAGCCTCATATTAGCTTAGTTTAAATGGCATGTAAATGTCACATCTCTTCTTAGAGATAAGCTAGCATCGCCTGATCTAGTTTATTTCCTTGCTACATGTAAGCAATTTTCATGATTTGAAATTTATTAATTGAAGCTTTGTTTTTTTGTATCCCTATTTTGTTTGCTTAAATATGTATTTGATTTTGTTCCTTCATAAATTTGCATCATTGGCAACATATAAGTCCTCTCTTTTTCTATTTTTCTTTGCATGTCCCCAACAAAGTTGGTGTATAAGGAGTTGGGAATTTAATTGTAATACCCCTCTGCTACTATAGAAACATTATATTTTTTGTTGGACTATTTATACTTTGTTGGCTGATGAGCCATGATGATCTGATTATTAGGAAAATTTATGTAAATTAAACAAATACATTTGATGAATAGAATTAGAAATTGTGAGAAAAGAAACACTGAAAAAAGATGCTTGCCTACATTTGAATGTTAGTGGAATGGAGAAGATTTCAATTAAATATTACTTAGATATACTCAGTTGAAGATAATATTGAGAAGAAGTACTATGGGACAGAAAAGAAGAGTTTATGAGGAAAAAAAAAAAAATCTAGGTTGAAGGGAAAGTAGGCCTCTGAAAGGAAAGATGGTTCCAAGGAAAAATCTGCTGGAAACTAATGCTAAATAGGCATTATGAGGTATCATAAGAGGTTATTTATTCTAGGAAAGGACATCATAGCTTGGGGAGAATCAGAGGTTCATTCAAGGTTGGCTAGATCATTGTTTCTGAGACACAATTTCCAAAACAAAATTAATGGTTTGAGGTCAATATTACTATCATTATTCTAAATCATTGATTGGTATGTGTTGAGAAATTATATCATTAGATGATATTAATGATTTCGATATCAATAGTAGAAAAATTTTATGTGCCAACAGTAATGGTGATAATTTTGTCTTTAGGTGCTATTAGAAGAAAAATGTTTGTGTTATTAATAATTATGATGATTTTCTATTATGAGAATTCTCTCTCTGTAAATTCATACGAGAATTCTAATGGTTGCGTTTATGATTCAATAGTAAATGATGGAAAGTAGGATTTTTCAATATCTGAATGTGAATGATGTTGCATGTGCAAAAGTATAAATGAATATTTAATTTTTTTAAGCCTGTTATATCAAAGGTTTGTATAACTGGCCTGATTATATTAGCAATTTATAAAGTGTGAATTACATATTTTTAAGATGACATAGCTATGAAATCTTGTGTAAAAATGTGTACCTAGTTTAAAATTTGAATCTATGATAGTTTATGTTATATAGTAGGGTATAAGGTTATCTGAGTTGATATTATGAGGAATTCAAAACCTTAGTTACACTAAGTTACCAAGGATATGTAATAGGAAATTTACAATTCCGCTACATTCATCTCGGGGACAAGTCCCCCCCCCACCCCCCCGCGTGGAGGGGTGTACAAAACTTCCTGGGGTATACATCCCGCTGAAACAAAGACCTCTGAACAATCATGCTCCACACACAACAGTGGGAAGAAATAAGAGGCTAGATGATGGTAGCAGTAGTCAATAGTATTATCAACAGAGCATGGATAAAGTGAGCATAAAAACGCCAGGAGAAGCATTTAGTAATAAAACACAAAAGGGAATCCTGCATGTCTCTTCTCGAAGATAGGAGGGAATTGTTCAAAATAGTAATGATTAAATCATATTAATCTACCAAGAATTTAGGAACCTATATCACTTAAATTATAGCTACTAATGTAACAAAATGAATAGAAAAAAGGATATTAACCACCAGAAGAGGCGGTTTTCATTCATAGTGGTATGGGTGTTAAACTCTCCATCAGTGCTTTTACCAGACCATAGAAACTTATAAATGAATTTTGTAAGTTAAACACTATGAATTAAACTAGGGACTAAGGACTTTTGTCCCATTTAAACATTTGTAGATTAGCAGTAAGTCACACTGTGTATACACAGAGAGTATTAAAAAACTTCAAAACTAGTAGAATATTATGTGGTAGTAATGTATAAAGATATATATAGATCAATAGTAGAATTATTTCAACATGTATTATAGATCTAAGTAATATGGTAAAGTTGTGCATAGCTTTAAATCACAACTACATTATCGATAAACACTGTGCCATAACATAGTATAACTTGAGCAATAGTAAAACACCATAATTGTTAATTGAATCTTGTGGTGGATTCTAATGAGAAATGAAAGGAGCATAACCTAACTCAAGCTCTATGTAATTATTTACATCAAACAGAGAATTAAAAACAAGTACACAATTATTCAATGTAAATAATAAATTAGTTTCCATTAGTAACACTGGCACACAATGCTAACATTGGGCATAATAATAGGAGTAAATCTGACTCAAGCTCTGAGTAACAATTTACACCAAACAAGGAATTAAAAAAAAGTACACAATTATTCAATGTAAATAATAAATAAGTTTCCATTTGTAATAGTAGCGCACAATGCTACCAGTGGGCATAGTAACAGGAGGAAACCATTCCTGTGCCAAAAATGTAATATTAAACAAAAATTATGGTATGTTCTTACACATAGGTAGCTTAGGAAAAAATTGTTTGTTTCAAGTGCCAACTCTACGATGCTGGCCACCTAAAACATGTAAATGGGAAGAGGAATAAGTGATCATAGAAATTGAGGTACTAAGGTAATCATAGGAAAGGTTTTGGAACCTTTCCATCTACCCAGTAGAGGCGGAGACTCCAAGAACATGAAGCATGGTAAACCTGATCGACCTCTAAGTGAAAATACCCATTTCAGTGGCCTTTGAAATCTCAAGAAGAGGTGGGTTCATAATCCAGAAGAATATCGAGAGCGTACCTGCGATGGTAAATAAATTGCACAGACATGTCTAGCAGGCCCTCTGTTGCTTGTCCAACACTATTCCCCAAAACTGCACAGTCATGACTACCAAGCACTCTACTACTACCTATCCTGTCTTGTCCTCCGAAATTGTACAATCATTCTCAATAGGTCCCTTGCTACCTTTTTATGCCTTGCTCTTGAAAACTATGCAAAACTACCTAACAGGTCCCTTGCAGCCCTGCCTTGCTTTCCCTCCAGGAACTGCGAAGAAGTGCCCCTCAAGGTCCCACCTTAAAGTTGCAATTGGTTTCCTTCACTGCACAATTCTTCCTCTCATTGGTCATTGCGCAGTTTTTCTCGACAATGCAGGATGCCCTCCTAGAGTTCCTCATTCCAGCCTGAGTTGTGCTCTGAGTTGTCTTAGTGAGTTGTCCTCCCTCCCTGTCACTCAGAACAAGATAACAATACATCATGCTAGACTACAAGGTTTTGGATTTGATCTCAGCCTGTCATAGTTAATTGTAGGAACTAGTACACTAATAGATCATGGTGAGTCGACCAACGGGATGAAGAAGGAGTGCACATGCTAGAAGACTTTCTTGCAGTTGGATGGATGTACCAAGGACATCAAGCAACAAGTGAAAGGAACATATGAATTGAACGATCATACAAGACCAAGACCATCGAAGACACCGTAACACTATTCCATGTGAAGGAGAATACAAAGCACACCAAGAGTACATCCATCAATCAACATGGCAACAGCTTGACATGGATGCCACAGTCAGCTAGTACATGTCAACAGTGTCATGTTGAGTTGTGTCATGAGGTTTCTTGGCCTCATCACCACTATGGGCTATATCCATTGTAACTCAATGTAATGTAAAGTGAATTCCAATGGATGCACACAAGAAGTTGAAGAGGCATGTTAGTTGAAAATTCATTGGAAGTTGAAAGCTCATGAGGGAAGTCCAAGAGTCACAAGGGTAAAGAATCACCCTTGGTTATATATATCTCCTCATTATATGATCAAAGAAATTTTCCTGTTGGGTCCTCCCACATAGCCTTGAAAGTTTGTAATATGTTCTTTGAGGAGCGAGGAGTCACTCCAATGTCCCACTATTGGGACTAGTGATGTATGGTGTACAGATGTGTCTTGGGACTTTTGATTAATTCAGAAGCATGTTAAGGCCAACCCATTTTCACACATGTTTTGTAGATGTTCGTAAGACTACTCTTTAAACATTTGTAATGCATGTTTTCTTAACCTGTACTAACATGGTTGAACTACTTTGGTTGTTTTAGTACTTACATTATTGAAGATGTGTTGTATTTCTTATCGCTGTTGTCTCATCCTTGTGTACTAATCTATGGGATACTAGATAGACCACCTTTGTTTATTGGCTATCACTGTTGTCACATCCTTATGTACTACTCCTCGACATACTTGACATATCATGCTTGTTTTCTGGTTATAATAACTGTCACATTTATGTGGACTATTCTGCTAGGTGGTGTACATGTTGTCCCCTTCACCTTGTTTTTAATGATTCCCACATCCACTATGTACTATTCTGTTGTGTGTTGCATAGACCTTTCTGGTTTGTGTGTTTCTCTTCTTGCGTGGTACTACTACCTGTCACTTAGAGGCTCACTTGAGTCTCCCCTTTTGTATTAATATAACCTTGACACATTTACATTACGCACTCACCAGGCACACGTACCTTGTTGTTTGGAGATACCAACATAACATTGTCATGTGTTGACAGCTACACCTAAGGCAGATATCTAAGGAAATGGAAACTAGCCCATCATACCAGATGGGACTCCTACACAAAACCGTGTGAGGTCTGGTTGGGACATCATATTAGGAAGATCCCCTTTGTTGGTAGGTCTAGTACCATCAAAAATTATAAAATATAAAAAATTAAAATAATTCAACCATACACTACATCCATAGTATCACATGGGCAACATTAATAGTAATATTAGTAAACTAAGAAGAGGGGTGTGACAAGTGGTATCAGAGCTCGGTTACCAAACTCAACTTAAAATCAAAGGCACCACCATAGTTATAAAGTAAGAAGTAAATGTAATGTATTGATGGTAATTGGTTTGTTCTTGTAGGGTGTTGAATTGAAGGAGGCCGCAGTAAAAGAATGGAGAAATCTCCCCCAAATATCACTGGTTGGGATGATTTATATGTAGAACCAGGTGAAGGTAGTACCCCACTACCCTCTTAGCTTGTGGAGATAGTGAGAAAATTGTAACAAGAATTATCACAGCTCCGGAGTAGTAATGAGAAGTTATTAAAAGCTAATGAGGAACATGAAACATTGATCAAAGAATGGAATGAGAATTATAGCCACAAAAGTGTAAAGATGGAATGTTTAAAGAAGAAAAAGAGCTAGACACGATATGAAAAATATGAAAGAGGAGAAGAATCAGGTTGTGATTCTCCAAAAGCTCATAAAGGAAAGAGGAAGATGGAGCTAGAGGGGGAGTTTAGGAATATTAAACCCCCTACCTTCGATAGGGAAAAGGAGGAGGATGTAGAGGCATGGTTGATGAACATGATTAATTATTTCCAAGTGTATGAGTGCGAGAGTAATCTTAAGGCATTCATGGCTATTTGTCAACGATTGGGTAAAGCTACCTTCTGGTGGGAAGAGGTAAAAAGTGTGCAACTGCTAGAAGAGAAGACAATCTCCAGGGAGGAATTCCAAAAATAGTTCAAATCACAATATCTCAGTGAGCACTACTATGATGATCAGGCCAAGGAATTTTATGAATTAAAGCTAGAACAACTAACTATGGATGAGCTTGTGGCTAAGTGTACTAACTTGCTACGGTATGTTCCATATATTAAAGAAAAAAAGGAGAAAATATAATGGTTCCAAAAATTTTTACCCGCCTCATATAAGGATAGAATTGAGTCTAATAACCCAAAATGTATGGAAGAAGTGGTGAGGAAGGCTAGATTATGTTATCAACAATTCAAGAATAGAAGTGAAAGAGGTAAGTTGTGGAAAAATAAAGAGAGCACCAAGGTGGGTGGGAGCATAAAAAGACAAAAACCTTACTACCTCAAGAATTTTGGTCATAAGAGGAAGAAGTTTGGTAATGGAAATGAACTTCTGCCTATACAGTCTTATAATAGTCCAAAAATAACTGAAATGAACAACAACAAGAACAATGGTGTAAAGGAAAGGGAACCGTTAAGATGTTGGGGTTGTGGTGAGCCACATTTACTAAGGGATTTTCTGTATAATCTTAGGTCTATCAATAACATTCAGGTCATGTAGGAGGCAAAGAATGTGAATGAAATCACCTGGAATATTCCTAGAATTAGCATAGCTTTGGATGATAGACGAGTTTGACATCAATCTATTATGGTTGAAATTGAAGGTATTATCCTAAACCAAACTGTGTTTGTTTTAACTGATCCTAGCGATAGTTTAAGTTAAATCAACCCCCAAATTATGGAAAAGTGTAATCTGAAATCTGAAAAAATCAAGCATGCATGGTTCATACAGCTAGCAACTGGAACCAAAAGTAACTAGTTGAATAAAATAATGTAACCTTAATCTAGATGGTCATGCTACAACAACATATTTAAACATTCTTCCCTTAGGGTATTGCGATCTCTTGATAGACATGGACTGGTTTGAAAAGCAAGCAACATTTATAGAATGCTTAGAGAAGACAGTCACCTGTCTTGATCAAAATGGACACACTGGGATAATTAGAGGAAAGCCAAAACCAGTATCAGTGGAGCAAATTTCATCCTTACAGCTAAAAAGAAGTTCAAAAAAACGATGCCTGGTGTACATGGTGCAGGTCGAGAATAGTGATTCATTAATAGAAAAAAGAAATTTATTTAATTAAACGGTCATTAAGGAATTTCAGGATGTATTTCGAGAAGAAATTCAAGGGTTACCTCTATATAGGGATATAGATTTTATCATTGACTTAGTATTAGGTGTTGTTCCTGTGTCTAGAGTCTCGTATCGAATGAGCATACCTGAACTACTGGAATTGAAAATGAAATTATAGGAACTCTTGAATAAGGGCTATACCAGGCCTAGTGTTTCACCATGGGGGGGAAGTGTACTTGTTTTCAATAAAAAAGATGGAACGTTAAAAATGTACATTAATTATCATCAGCTGAATAAGTTGACAATCAAGAACAAATATCCATTTCCTCAGATTGACGATCTATTTGATCAGGTGAGAGAGCCAATAATTTTCTCAAAAATTGATTTAAGAACATGTTGCCATCAGCCATGCATCAATGATGAAGATATACAGAAAACAACCTTTAGAACTAGGTATCACCATTATGAGTTTGTGGTGCTACCTTTTGGCCTCACGTACACAACAACAACTTTCATGTGCTTGATGAACAGTGTACTGCACCTCTACCTTGATAAGTTTGTACTAGTGTTCATAGATGATATTTTTGTGTATTCAAAGAATTAATAGGAGCACATAGAACATTTGAGGCTGGTGTTGAAAACATTAAGAGAGCACCGACTCTATGAAAAACTCAACAAATGTGAGTTTTATAAAGGTAGAATACAATACTTAGCGCTTGTTATTTACAAGAAGGGATTATCTGTGGATCCTGAAAAGATTGAAGCTATCTTGAATTAGCCCATAACTAGGGATGTATCTGCAGTCCGCTAATTCATGGGAATTGTAGGATACTATCAGAGGTTCATAGAAATATTCTCAATCTTCGCTTATCCCATCAATCCCTTGCAGAAAAAAGGGGTGAAGTTTGGATGGAAAACCAAATGTCAAGAAATATTTGATAAACTAAAATGATTTTTAACCACATCCCCTATATTAAAAATCATATATTCAAGTAAATATTTTATTGTATGTACTAATGCTTGTTAGGAAGACCTTGGAGGAGTATGGATGTAGGATAATGTTGCAACAACTTATGAGTCCATAAAGTTGAAAGTACATGAGAAAAACTATGCATTGTATGACTTGAATTAGCAGCTGTGATACATGCACTTAAAATGTGGAGACATTATTTAGTTGGGAATAAATTTTTATTCATAACAGATCACATCCGTGAGAAGTATTTTTTCATCCAACCGGATCTAAATGCTAGGAAAGCAAGATGGTTGGCATTTCTCAGTGATTTTGACTTTGAAATACAACACATAAAAGGAAAACAAAATAAAATAGCAGATGCTCTAATGAGGCATGTGTTAGGAATATATGTTAGTAGTGTAAGTACACATTTCCTAGAGAAGGTGAAGTAGGCAATACAATAAGATATCCAATACTTAAAAATTCAACAAAAATTACAGCAAACAGGAAATTCAGTGTATGCTGAAAATTCCAAAAACTTACTCACTTACTAGAATTGATTGTATATTCCTAATGTGAGTACATTGAAACAAGAAATACTATATGAGTATCACCAAGGGCCTTATGCGATCCATCCTGGGTACCAGAAAATGATTATAGTCTTAAGGAAAAAACAAAATTTGGCTGGGGATGAAGAGGGATATGGCTAAATATCTAGCAAAGGTGGAGCATCAACACCCAGCTGGATTGTTGAACCCTATACCCATACCCCAATGGAAGTGGGAGACAATTTCAATGGACTTAATCACCATATTACCAAGGTCATAACGACAACATGATTATTTCATGGTGGTAGTATATATGTTAACTAAATCACCCCACTTTATAACAGTGTAGTCTATATTTGGGACCACCCAATTAGCTAATATTTTTATGAGAGACATCTTTCACTTACATGGGATACCCAACGTAAAAGTGTCAGAAAGAGATTCTAAGTTTATGTCCAAGTTTTGGAAGGAAATTTTTGAAAGTGTGGGAACCCAATTGCAGACGGATGGGAAAATAGAAAGGACTAATTAGATTCTGGAGGATATGCTCCGAATGTATGTTATGAATAAACCTACCAAGTGGGAGGAATTTCTGCATTTAGAAAAAACTGCATATAATAATAGTTACCTAGCCTCTATTAAAATGACCCCCTTCAAATCCTTGTATGGTAGAAAATGCAATACACCCCTGAGATGGCGTCAACTAGAAGATAAGATAATACTCAGGCCAGATGATTTGCAAGAAATGGAGTAGATCATGCAAAAAATTAGACAAAACATAAAAACAACATAGGATCGACATAAATGTTATGCAAACAAAAGAAGAGTGCATAAGGAGTTCAACATTGGAGACCATTTACATTTTCAAGTAAAACCCAAGAAGAGTACTCTAAGCATAGGAACGTGTGCAAAGTTAGCACCATGATTTTGTCAACCCTCTGAAATCCTGGTTAGAGTTGGCTGGGTAACTATCAGTCCGATTTACCCATCCATATTAGAGTACATACTTTATTTCATGTGTCTTTATTAAAAAAAGTATGTACATGATAACTTTCATGTCACTGATTGGAATATGATATGGGTGGAGCCCGAAGGAGATTTCCAACCCGAGCCACTTCACATCTTGGAATGGAAGGAAACTATGCTTCGTAATCGAGTCGTCGATCAGGTTAAGGTGAAATGGAAGCACTTTTCACCTAAGGAGGAAACTTCAGAGTAGGCGGATAATATGAAATAATATTATCCAACATTGTTTCAGTAAAGACAAAGAACAACAAACACTAAGGACTATGTTATTTTTGAGAGGGGAAAGATGTAATACCCCTCCACTACTATAGAAACATTTTATTTTGTGTTTGACTATTTATAGTATATTGGCTGATGAGCCATGATGATCTGATTATTAGGAAAATTTATGTAATTAAATAAACAAATTTGATGAACAACATAAAAAATTGTGAGAAAATAAACATTGGGAAAAAAAATGCTTTACTAAATCTGAATGCGATTGGAATGAATCAAATTTTAATTAAAGATTCCTTAGATACACTCAGTTGAGATAATACTGAGAAAAATTACTACGAGAGAGAAAAGCAGACTTTGTGAGGAAAAATAAAAAGGAAATCCTAAGCTAAAGGAAAAGCAGATCCTTGAAAGGCAAGATGTTGCCAAGGAAAAATTTGTTGGAAACTAATGCTAAATAGGCATTAGGAGGAAGCAAAAGAGGTTACTGATCCAGGCAAGGACATCGTGGCTTTGGGGGAGTCAGAGGTTGAGTCAAGTTTGGGTGGATCGGTGTTTCTGAGACACAATTTTCAGAACAAAATTGTTGGTTTGAGGTAAATATTACTATGTTATTCTAAATCAATGATTGGTATGTGTTGAGAAATTGTATCATTAGATGATATTAATGATTTCGGTATCACTAGGAGAAAAAATTTCTATGCAAATAGTAATGGTGATAATTTTATTTTTAGGTGCTATTAGCATAAAAAAGTATGTGTTATTAATAATTATGATGATTTTCTATTATGAGAATTCTCTCTCCATAAATTCATAGAATTATTCTAAGCGTTGTTGTGTTTATGATTCATCACTAAATTATGAAAAGTATGATTTATCAATATCTGGTTGTGAACGATGTTGCATGTGCAAAAGTATAAATGAATAATTTCTTTTAAAGTTGTTATATCAATGTTTTGTATAGTTGGTCTGGTTATATTTTCAATTTATAAAGTGTGAATTATAGATATTTAAGTCGAAATCTTGTGTAAGAAAGTGTGCCTAGTGTGAAAGTCGAATATACGAAAGATTATGTTATATAGTAGAGTATAAGTTTAACTGACTTGATATTATGAGGAATACATAACCTTAATTCCACTAGGTTACCCAGTAGATGTAATTGGAAATTTATAATTCCAAGGCATTCATCTGAAAAAGAATTCCACAAAGTAGTAACAATGTAGCTATGACCGATTTCCTTTGGATACGATGTGCAGCAACAACCACCTATAGGAGGATGTGAAATAATCATGTGGGAATAATGAAGAGGCTATATGATGGGAGAATTAGTCAACGATATTATCAACAGATCACAGACAAAGCAAGAATGAAAACACTGGGATAAGCATTTAGCAAAAAAATCTAAAAAGAAATCCAACACATCTCTTCTCAGAGATAGGATAGAACTATTCAAACCGATAATGATTAGCTTGTATCAATCTACCAGGAATGTAGGCACCTATATCACTTAAATTATAGCTACTAATATAACACAATGAATTGATAAAAAGAGATTAAACACCAGAAGAGGTGGTTTTCATTCGCAATGGTTTGGGTCTTAAACTCTCAATCATTTCTTTTACCAAAACATAGAAACTTATAAATGCATTTTGTAAGCTAAACACTATGAATTAAACTAAGGAATAAGAACCTACATCCCATTTAAACATTTACAGATTAGTAGTAAGTCATACTATGTATACAAAGAGAGAATTAGAAAACTGAAAAACTAGAAGAATATTATGTGGTAGTAATGTATAAGCATATCTACAAAACAAAATTAGAATCAATTCTACATGTATTATAGATCTAAGTAAGACCGTAAAGATGTGTGTAGCTTTAAATCACAACTACATAATCGATAAAAACCATTGCATAACATAGTATAAGATGAGCAATAGTAAAACACCATAATTGTTAATTGAAGCTTGTGGTGTATTCCAATGAGAAATGAAAGGAGAAAACCTAACTCAATCTCTGATTAATTATTTACACCAAACAAAGAATTAAAAACAAGTACACAATTCTTTAATGTAAATAGTAAATAGTTGACATTGGTAACACTGGCGCACAACACTAACAATGGGCATTATAACAATAGTAAATTTGAATCAAGAGCTGAGTAACTATTTACATCAAATAGGGAATCAAAATCAAGTACGCAATTCTTCAATGTAAATAATAAATCAATTTCCATTTGTAACATCGGCGCACAAAGCTACCAATGGGCATAATAACAACAGGAAACCATCCCTCAGCCAAAAATGTAATATTAAACAACAAATTATAGTTTTTCTTATACATAGGTAGCTTAGGAAAAGCATTTATGGTTCAAGTGCCGTCTCTACTACCATGGCCTCCCAAAACATGTAAATGGGAAGAAGAATCGGTGATCCCATAAATTGAACTACCAAGGTAAGCCTAGGAAAGGTTTTGGAACCTTTCCATCTACCCAGTAGTGGCAAAGACTCCAAGAACATGAAGCATGGTCAAGGTCATTGAACTATAGTAGAAAATACCCTTGTTAGTGGCCATCAAAAGCTTAGGAAGAGGTGGGTTTGTAATCGAGAAGCATGTTGAGAGCATACCTAAGATGGTAAAAAAGACCGCAGTGAATAGGAAACCAATAAAATTCCTAAATCTACCAAATTGCATGTAAATTTAACTTGGTAATGCAATATATATATATATATTATATATAATATATATATAATATATATATATATATATATAATATATATATATAATATAATATATATATATAATATATTATTATATATATATAATATATATATATATATATATAATATATATATATATATAGATGGGTAGAGTACCAGTAGAAGAAGAAGAGAATTATGACATAAGGTAGTAGTGCCATATTGTAAATTGGAGAACAGAGGTAGAAAAAAGTTTAATCCAATGGGTATATGGAATTTTACCTAAGGAAGAGGTTTTCAGTATGGAAGTATCCACAACATATTTGTTGGCCACGGAAGCCAATTTTCTCTAGCAACCCTTGTTGGTGACTGTGCACCAGAAAAATGTTGAAACCCTTGAAGAATATGTTAGAATAATTTGTAAGATGGGTGGTCAACGAATTGATGAAGTTAAAGAAGGTTCGATAATTATTTACCTGGTAAGTGTGTTGTCCATAATTGTTATGTTTATAATCCTCATAATGCAAGGGAAAATGGTGAAGGGTAAGAATGACAAACCACCTCAATGCAGAATTACCTAGACCAACTGAAAGTGTGTTAACTGATAGTGATGATGACACTAGAGGCCACCTAATGCCATGGCTGAACCCTTAGATCTAGAGCCAAAGTAACAAAAAAAACTAAGGGTAAGCAAGAGAATAGAAAATATTAGGGCTCCTGAAATGTTTTTGCATCGTAGATTGATTGAGAATTGATATGGAACATTGATGTCATCTCACATCAAAATCAATGAGAGTTCACATGATTGGGTACCCAAGGCACATGGTCATCATGAACGTGTAATGCGTGGATGGGCGGTGAAACCAAACTGGAGAACAATTGTAACCAATTCAATGTATCGAGCCAAAAGGGTGGTGTAGGTTACTTAAATAAAATGTAATTTGACTTGAAACCATTAAGGTACCATCCATACCATGGACTTATGAGATGGATTGATATAAGTGGAAAATCATATAGGGCGTGAAGTACCATTATATTTAATTGATATATGATTGTACCAAACCATGTAATTGTAGTATGTTAAAACATCTCCATTATATCATTGAGAACATAAGCCATTCACATTTCATAAGTGCGTAATCAGAAATCTATAAAAGGGTTATAAAATAAATAAATAAATAAATTAAACCATACACTACATACATAGTATCAAATGGGTAGCATTAAAAATAATATAGGTAAATGAGGACAAGGGGTGTGACATTACCTAGTTGAACCCTTTCAAGACCTTCCTTTCCAAACCTGCTCACCTCCAATGGAAAAAGAAAATAAATACAAGGGAACAAGAGATCCTTTCAAATTGTTCCTAGAACAGGCCCTTGTGAAATAAAGGAATGAGATGATGGATAAATTTTCCTAGATCCTTTGGTGGGTATCAATGGGAAAAGCATCTTCATCTCGTATTCACTTCATAGGTGCCACCCCCTTTAAGGTACAAGTTAACTTTTACATTCCTATATTTGAAGGAGAGGTGGACACAATTGCTTTAGGAAAATGCTTAAATCTATTGGTAGGATATTTTTCGATCCATAATTATTATGATAGGGAAATTATTACTTTTTCACTCCTTAAAGTTTCCCCTCATGTCAACGATAGGTGGGAAACTCACTGTGTGTAAAGGGACGAGGAGGAACCCTCACTAACTTCAGTCACACCCTCTTGAAATTATTTCTAAGATGTTGCCAAGGAAAAATATTACCTTCTGGACAGCTATGAAGATAAGTATATAAAATGGACCACACTACCTTAAGAATGGGATAAGGATGTGTTGGAGTTCAAGAATATTTTCCGTACCCTATGCACGAAGTTGGGTATCAAGTATTATGAGCGATATATAGTACTCAAGTATTGTGGTTGTCTACAAAAATATATCAAGGTAGGAATGGAGTTCTTGGACATATCCTTGCTTGGTGAAGTGTACCAATATCATATCAAAGATTGAAAAGAAATTTAAACAAAAGAAGAGATACTTTGGATTTGAGTATCCAAATAGGGAAAAAGGCACCTCCAAACCATAAGAAAATGACAAAGCCGAGGTGGAGTGACCCAAGACAACCAATCAAAGCCATAAGAAAATAATAACACCATGAACATGAATAAGGAATCAAGGAAGTGGTGTGAGTTCCATAAGAGCCACACCCATAACACAAATGAGTGTCACGTCAAGCAGTCACTAGTGGCCAGGTTAAAAGCTTCAGAGTCTGATGTATGTTCTATCTTTGATCTAGACCCTATCAAGGAGAATGACAAGGGGAAGTAAATTTTTGATGTAGAACCCAACGCCATTATTACCACCACCATGGTCCAGAACATATAGCTCTATGATCCAGAAGAGGAGGAGAATCTATTCCACTGACAAATGTGGGTGAATGGTTCTCCGTTACAGTTCACTCTCAACCTTCGGAGCTAGAAGAACCTCATATCAACAAACTTCAGTAAGTAGCTGGGTCTACGAACCACCCCATACCTGTAGACATACACCATTTGGTGGCTCCACCAAGGATGAGATCTTTGTGTCAACCAATAGTGTTGCTTCCATTCAACATGAATCCATTATCATACGAGGTATTGTGTGATGTTTCTCCTCTTAAAGTTTGTTTTTTTTATTAGGAAAATGATACTTTTGGAAGCATCATGTTGTGTATGAGTCTAGACATCACAATGTTATTTTTACTTTGGGAGGAAGACTATACAAGATACCATAGTCCGCCCCTACCACCATTTCTTTGATCCGTACTACACAGCGTAGTAAGATCATGGCCACAAACATGGACCCCAAAAGTGTTATGTTGTGTAGTAGAAGCAAGTTGATAAGTTTGTGAAATAATACATGGACATATTGTGCTTTCCCATAGGTGTACCTTTTCATTAGTAGGTCAAAAATTTGATTGATTTGACTCTCATAGCACCTCTACTGAATGGGTCAATATACCACTACTCCCTTTTGGAAAAATAGGAAATCAAGTGATAGATCCAAGAATTGCTACAAAAAGGGCACATATGACCAAGTTCCTCACCTTGTGGGAGTCTAATTATACTCGTATAGAATAAGGATGGGACCTGGAGACTCCACATTGATTATCGAGCGCTAAATAAAATCACTATCAAGAACAAGTATCCAATACCACAGTTTAATGACCTTCGTGGCCATCTCAAGTGGACCAAGTGCTTCAGCGATATTGATTTGAAGTTTCACTATTAGATGTTTAAACCATAGATGTTTGCAAGACCACCTTCAAATCCAAGGAGGGCCTTTTTGAGTGGTTGGTCATGCCCATCGGGTTGGAAAATTCCCCTACGACTTTTATGAGGTTAATGGATGAAATCTGGTGAGCTTTCACCAAATCATTCATGATTTTATATCTGGAAGACATCCTCATATTTTTCAAGAGTTGGGAAGAGAACTTGAAACATATTTGATAGGTTCTTCAGACCCTGTTGCAACACAAACTATGTTCCAACTTGGATAAATTTTCCTTTTGCATGAACTAGGTCCAATATCTAGGCTACATCATTCATGAGCAAGGAATTCATGTCAATTCAAATAAGATCCAATTCATTCCATATTGGCCAGCCTCAACAAATCTAATAGAGCTTTGTAATCCTTTTGGCCTTTCCAATTTCTATCAAAGCTTCGTGTTGGGATTCCCTCACATCACTTGGCCTTTGAGGCATGTTACCAAGGGAAGAGTGAAAGAAAAGATTTTCTGGTCCATGTCCCAACATAAGACATCATTCCAAATGAAGTGTCACCTTTTCTTTGTAGCAATACTCACATTTCCAGACATGTGACAACCATTTGAGGTTGAGATAGATGCTTATGAATATGCTATTAGTGTGCTTCTCACCCAATAAGGGAATCATGTGGCATATAATAGTGATACACTATCTGATACAATTCAAAAATACCCCATGTAGGATAAGGAGATGTATTCCATTATGTACGCTTTCCAGTAGTGGAAACATTACAATTTGGGGAAAGAGATGAAAATCCAGACAAATCACGAAACTCTCTAGGTTATACAGACACAAGGTAAGTTGCAAAGTGATATCCATCATAAATGGTCTACATATATCCAAAACTTTCATTTGAATGTTAAATAAAATAAGGGTAGCATCAATAATGTTGCATATTTCCTTAATCAACCCCTGGTTGTGGTGCTAACCATTGTTCATGACTCTTATGGGAACAAAATTTTTCGATGAATGGAAAGAGAGTACCTCTAGGATGCACTATTATGCTACTTGGGGCACCTTTTTTTTCCTTCAACCAAGCATGTGAAGTTGATTTGAGAGGCACACTACAGTCAGGTCGCAGGACATTTTGGTCTTGAAAAAATAGTGGCATCAGTGTAGAAGTATTTTTATTGGCCATAACTTCAAGAGGATGTTCGAAAATATTTCAGATCCTGCACTACCTATGTCATCGTCAAGTCAGCCTTATGAAGCATGGAATGTACACTCCTATGCCTACTCCTAGACATCCATGGGAATCCATCTCCATGGATTATATGTCTAGCCTTCCTTCTACCATTCATGGTCACGACTGTGTATTTTTAATCATTGATATATTTTCTAAGATGCCTATATTAGTTACTTTCAAGAAGAATATCATAGCAGAAGACATTTCCAAACTCATCTTCAAATGAGTGTGGGTGCATTTTAGGATCCCGTAGACCACTATATCAGATCGGGATAGTAGGTTCTTGAGTGCATTTTATTTAAGCATATGGTCATTTTTGTACACCAAGTTCACCAAGTCGACAACATTCCACCCCCAGACTTATGGCTAGACGAAGGGTGTCAATAGGATGATAGCGCACATACTAGGAATATACAACTCCAAGCATCTACATACATGGTATGAGAGCCTTACCTATGTGCAACACATATATAATATAGCTCTCCATAGCCCAATTAACCATAACCCCTTTCAAGTGGGCTTGGGATTTCAACCATTTTTCTTGATTGATGTTGTCATGCCTCTTCCGACTACATAGGAAAAATTTGCACATTTATCGTTTGGAGCTAATAAAGTTGCCATATTTATTGAATGCATCTAGAACATCCACTAGTAGGCTCATGATATCCTAGATAAATCCAAAACAATCATAAACAATGCCATGACCAACATCGGGTGACATATAAGTTTCTAATGGGTGATAATATGTGGTTACATCTAAAGAAGGAATGTCTTACAAGAGCCCATCGGATGATTTAAACGCTTCACTACAGTCCTTACACCATCATTAAGGCCATGTGTAACAATCCTTTCGAGCTAATTATCCCTCCATTCCTTGGTATGCACCATTTATTCAATGTGGACTACCTTCAACCATACTTCCCTTCATTTTCGGACACTTCAGGCATTGTTGAGTAGATGACACCAACAAAGCTCAATTCAGATTGCATCAAACATGGCACAATTGATTGGATCATTGACACACAAACTAAAAAAACTCAACAATAGGGGATCCAACTGTATTAGGTTGTCATAGATGGCCAAATCCTACATTAAGGCAATTGGCTCACTACAGACCAAATTCAACATAATTATCCCCTTCTCATGGAGGAACTCAACCAAATGGGGACCATTTGGTTGACTGATCAAAGTGGATATTGGTGGCCACCCACCTCTTCCACTTAGACCCCCAAGATTTTTTCCTTCCATTTTCCTAATTTCCAGCAAGGTTTCCTATTTCAACAATATTTTATTAGGGAATTTAAACTTCTATGATCCATAATCTTGTTTGTGAGAATAATTTCGGCAAAATCACATAACAAATCATTTGTCGACGCGTTTCGAACCAACCAGTGTGGTTCATCGTCAGGACAAGCTGAAGATCCGATCTGAGCAATGAGTTAAATAGGGACAGCAGGCCATTCCAACAACTAAATTTGACTGACAAATGGTTAAATCGAACCTCTATTAGCTAGGTATGACACCTTCCAAGACGAGGGACCTAAATTTTATTTAATTATTCAATTTATTTCTTTATTTATTATTATTATAATTATATATAATATCAATTGCATAATATCATTTGTTAATGTTAATATTATTATTACTAATGTATTTCTTATTTATTTATTATTATATAATATTAATAAATATTATTTATTTAATAATCAAAATAAATATAATGGTAAATCATATTATTATATACCCATAATTTTATTATGAAGGTCAGATTTAACCTTAGAACCTAAAATAGTAATTATTTTATTTATATTTGTTTATTTATTA
>APFE031684410.1:249673-260679 GCA_000404065.3 Pinus taeda
TATTATTAATATTAAAATCAATATTATGCTAAACTAATGAAACTATAAACTATTATCATAGTGTAATATCAACTCTTGGCTAATATTATTATTACAAGGGCTAATGACAAAATGTTTATAATTGTTCATGCTATAATATTATCATAAGGAAAATTTAATTTTCTAGGAAAAGGGGGTTAAAAGATTTAATTAAAAAACCACACCGGATTAAGGGAGGATAAAGGAAAACCCGAGACAAAAGAGAAGCAAGAATGAGGAGGCTAGGAAGACAGGGCTGGGATCCAGCAGCTACTAATCTTCTAGCCATCATCCCTATTAAGAATATTAGGCCTTTTTCCGATTTCAAGGGCCTCTCTAAACTTTTGATGATGAAACTGCGCAACCTTTGCAATGACACGAGCCTCTTCAATACAGACATGATGTTTAGTCTTCTCGGCATGTTCTGCAAGGGCCGAGGACTTGGCCCTTCCATGCCTTAAGTCAGCCGAATGCTCATTAATCCTTTGATTAATAGAGCGCCCAGTCTCACCAATGTATGGTGTTCCACAGGAGCAGTGAATATTTTATTTTTAGCAATTTTTGGGTCCTTAACTTCTTGAGCCATTTTGAGGCCCTAAATGGTGTTTTTTTTGGGAAAATGGGAAAAATTGTAGCGTACAAAATAGGTTTGAATTTAAAATTGTGTTTTCCTTAAATATTCCTTTCTAACAATCTATCGTGTGTTTGAAATAGATATATTATGTTGGCATTATGATGTATGTGTTGTACTTGATGGGAACCCACTTGTAGTAGAACAATTCAGTTGCATACGATAACTAGATGAATCTACATAAGAGATATCAGATGTGACAGAATGCATGATAGTAGTGTTTAAAGATGTGATGAAATGCAGGGCCGCTTCAAGGAATTAGTTCAAAAGGCAACTCACTCAGATGAAAGATCACAATATAGCAGGTAAACAACAAAGAATTATAGATCAATCTTAACAGAATAAAGAAAGAGAGGTATACGTAGGTTCACTGTATACAAGTCATGTATACATACACATGCGTTTTCAGAGAAGAGAAAGAACGTATACCTTGGAAAACTAAATTTTTGGTCCAAAGTAATTGGTCCATGGTATTCTGATCCATGGTATTGGTCCAAGGTATTGGTCCTAAGTGGTTTTGTTCCATGGTATTGAGAAAGGCCTAAAACTATAAAAGGAGGAGAAGATCATTAGGCCAAGGTGTGTAAGTGTCGAATATCTGATGAAGTGTGAGATCAAGTATACAGGTTATGGGTTTCTGATCTCAACCAATAATACAGCTATATGGCGGATGAAGGTTGATGGACCAAGTATCATGAAGACTTAAATGCATTATCATTATGTGGTTTGATCTTGAACATTCTAGATCTGAATATTGATGCATGTTTTTATTATGGAAATGTGATGATCTGGGTATGAATGAAGTCTGAAATAGTTGTGATGCTTTAAGTTAGAATTTCCACATCTGTATGCAGGTTGGCTTTGGTAAAACAGTGTATACACACTGGTTCAGCATACAGAAGTAGCGCATACATCACAGAATAGAATTTCCAGATCTGTACGCTAGTTTCCCTTGGTAAAGGGGTGTATACATGTTTTTTCAGCTTATTGATGTAGCGTATATCTTCTGAAGTATGATCTATAAAGGTTTTGTTTGTTGTTGCAGTTTTCACGGTTCTACATTGTGTTCTGATGATTGTTTTCTCGTAACAATATTCTACATATTCAGATTGGTTGATTGTGATTAGCTTCAGTGTTGATGGATAAAATGTAATGATGGATCAGGATCATAATGAATTATCGTTATATGATTTGATAATGTATGGGCTAGATCTGATCACTAATAGATGTTTTATCCTCTATGTGTGAATTTGTCTGAAGTCTGGAAGTGTAGCGTTTGCATATCTATACGTTGGTTTGCTTCAGGGAAGTTGTGTATACATGCAGGTTGGCTTCTGCCAAATAATGTATACACTCTCAAGCATTATTTTAAGATTACAACTGATTCTCAATGATAATGTAGTGATTTAAACTCAGATCTGTGTATTAGTTACAATGATCTACTTGTTGTAGATGATTGGTTGAAGTTGATTAAAAGAATGGATGATTTAGTTCAGTCAGTGATTGTTTAAGTTTGATTGATTCAAAATGTGATGTTTGAGTTTCAGTGATTGGTTGATGCATATGTATTTGATAAGTGTAGTGAAGTTGAGATTGATTTTGAGCTTCAATGTTGTTGATGGGTTCAGTATGAAAATTGGATGAAATGTGATATGAAAAGTGTGATGTTTTGTTCCAAGGGTATCGGTATGAAAATTTATGAAACGAGGTACCTGGAGGAAGTAAGAAGGCCGTAGCCTTCTGTGGTCCAACACCTACATACTAGTAAACATATCAGCTAGGAAAAGAGCTAGGTGGTTGTAGCTACCTTCCGGTAGAAGTTGGAGAATGAGAGAAGGCTGTAGCCTTCTGCAGGTAGAAGCCTACATACTAGTATGATTCTACGCCAATACAAGATTGTAAACAGGTTTCTCTTATATTAAAAGAAGACAGTAGCAGGTGATTTTTGTCCCGCATTGGGTTTCCATCTTAAACCTTGGTGTTCATGTGTGATGGTATGTTTTGTTTTTACTGCACCTGGTTACTATTTATATGGTTAATGAAGCTCTGATGCACTGATTAAAGATCAACATATGATGAATTAACTGAATCATAAGTTTGTTGGATATACACTAGTTGCCTTAAACACAGTTGTGTGTACACGCGAGTTCCCTTAACTGAAGTAGTGTATATAAATATGATTATTGAAATGAAAAATTATTGACTTGCTAATACGGATTCACCCCCTTCTCAGTATTATTTCCAACATATTATGCCAAAGTGATGACCATGGGAAGTTGACATTCCAACTAACCCTAGTGGAGCCCACAAGCTTTTGGTGCTTCATCCCTTAGGGTTAGATTTTTGGATTTTTAGGGTTTTCCACTATTTCTTCGTGATAAAAAGACTTGAGTTCCTCATTGTAACTTATTTCAAAAGGAATGTAGTCAAGGAAAATTTGAAGGATGGAAGCTTATTTTAAGGTTTAGAAACCTTGGCAAATATTACTAGTACATAATATGCAAACTGTAAAATGTTTGGCTATATTTTTGTAAAAATATTTATATTTCTAATTATTTTATATTAATTTATATAAAATCTTGGCGATTATTAAGATAAAATAATTTTACACTATAATATGTGGGCGAATCACTTTTAGAAAAGATGGAAATTGCCTAATCCCTTTTTCTCGATAAAACATGGAAAATTAGCCCAACTGCGAATATTAGCCCCTAAAATTTTCGATGAATGTAGTCATCACATCTCTTCTTAGAGATAAGCTACCATCACCTGAGCTACATTCTTTCCTTCCTCCATGTAAATAGTTTTCATTAATTTATTTTTATTAATTGAAGTTATGTTTTGTTGTATCCCTGTGTTTTTAATTAAATACGTAGTTTATTTCGTTATCTCATAGATATGGATCAACAATATCAGAGCGGTTTATTGTTTCTCTATTTCTTTGTGTATGTCCCCAATGAGGTCAAGGTATAAGGAGTTGGGAATTGAATTGGTTGAACCTTTGCAAGACCAACCTCACCAACCTCGATGACATCCCATGGAAAAATAAAAGAAAGATGAGGGAGAAGGAGACCCTTTCAAATGGTTTCTCGAAGAGGCCCTTGACTAACAAAGGAATGAGATGATGCATAATTTTTCCCAAATCCTTTGACAGGTATCAACGGGTGAAGCATCTTCATCCAACATTCACTTTGGAGGTGCAACACCCTTTAAGATGCAAGTTAACTTTGACATTCCTATATTTGAAGGCTAGAGAGACACAAATGCTCTAGATAAATGTTTAAATATATTGGAAGGATATTTTTCAGTCCATAATTTTTCTAATAGATAAAAAATTACTTTTTTACTCCTCAAATCCACCTCTCATGTCAAGGACTAGTGGGAAAATTGTTGTGAGCAGAGGGACGAGGAGGAACCCTCAATACACTCAGTGGAACACTCTTGGAATTCATTCTGAGATGTCATCAAGGAGAAATATTACCCTGTTGAGAGCTATGAAAATAAGTGCATAAAATGGACCACACTACGAAACGAAAGGAACCAAGACATGTCAAAGTGCACAGATATTTTTTGTGCTCTATGCACAAAGTTGGTTATCTAGGATTACAAACAACTTCTAGTACTCAAGTACCGTGGCTATCTACAAAAATACATCCAGGAAAAAATGGATTTCCTATACATCTCCTTTCTTAGCACAACATACCGATATGTTGTCAAGATCAAGCAAAAATTTAAATGGAAGAAGTGAGACTTTGGATTTGCGAATTCAAAGTAGGGGAAAGATGCCTCCAAACCATGAAACAAATGATGGAGATAACATGGAGTGACCCAAGATAATCCATCAACGCCATAAGAAATGAATAGAATCATGAATATGAACAAGGACACAAGAAAGTGGCATGAGTTACAAAAGAGCCCCACCCATAACACAAATGAGTGTCGTGCCAAGCAGTCTCTAGTGGTCAAGCTAAAATATTCAGAGTTAGATGCATGTTATAACTCCAATATAAACCCTACAAGGGGAATGACAAGGGGAATGACAAAGGAAGCATATCATTGATGCAAAACTTAGTGCCACCATTTCCACCACCAAGATTTGGAACATTGAGCCTAGAGATCCAGAGGAGGGGGAGCATCTCTTCCACTCATAGATGTGGGTGAAGGGTTCTCTGCTACATTTCAATGTTGAATGTGGAGTTAGAAGAACCTAATCTCAACCAAGGTCATTAATTCATTGGGCTCGCCAACCACACCACACCTACAACTGTACACCATCGATTGGCTCCACCAAGGATGAGATCTGTGCATCATCCAACAGTATCCCTTTCCACATAGCGTCAAGCCATTCATGGACAAGGTATTATGTGATGTTCCTCCTCTTGAAGTTTGTGATGTTTTATTATGACAACCATACTTGTGGAACCATGATGTTGTGTATGATTCTATACCTTGTACTCTTATTATTAATTTGGGAAGAGAAATATACATGATATAAAAAGTAGCACCACCTATTACCATTTCTTTGATCTCTGCTAAGAAATGTAGTAAGATCATCTCCCAAACTTGGAAATTTGTTTTCACTCTAAAAGTAAGGAGAACATTGTGGCAACATCCATGGCCTCTAGAAAGGGTTCCTCCACACATCAAAAGCTGGTTGATAAGTTTGTGGAAGAGTATAGGGACATATTCTCCTCAATCACAAGGGTATATTTGCATTCTCAGGTCAAGCATTCAATTATCTCATTCCTGGAGCACCTATACCTAATGGACCAATATACCACTACTCTCTTCTGGAAAACGAGGAAGTCAAGCAACATATCTAGGTTTTTCTACAGAAAGGGCACATCTGACCAAGTTCCTCACCTTTTGGTATCCCAATTGTAATTGTGAAGGATGGGACCTAGAGATTCTTTATTATGTTGTAGCGACTACAACCACCCTCCATAATTTTTCCTTAGCTTTTTTTTGGAGCCTCCCTACCAACCTTTCACAGCAGCATGTCTTGCTTTGTCAAGTACATAAGCTTAAATGATTTTCTTGTAGAAATGTAGCATGTCAATCAAAGCTTGATGCATTCCCCTCATAGACTGTTTCTCCGGACTTGGTCTAGCTGCAGGCTGAGAAGCTCCTTGAGAAACTCCTTTGGAATAAATTTGCAACTCATTTATGTTTCTTCTGGAATAGATGTTGCTTTGAAACAAGACACACTTTGTCATTTAGTTTTCTTATGGATTAAAGCTATTGGCTTTATGATACAGGTGTTTTCATTGATGGCAACTCACTCAGATGACAGATCATAGTGCAGCAAGTCAAGAGCAAATAGTTAATGACAAAAGCTAGGTATACGTAGGTTAACCTTGATGAAACTGCACATACAAGCGGGTTAGAAAAACAAAAGGTGTGTATGCATATACATGCACTTTCACGCAAGAAAAGGCATGTACATGTTGGAGAACTAAGTTTTGGTCCATTGTATTTGGTCCATGATATTTGGTCAAAGGTATTGACCCTAGGTATTGGTTGTATGTGGCTTTGGACCATGGTATTGAGAGAGGCCTAAACCTATATAAGGAGAAGATCATTAGGCCAAGAGAGCAAGCGTGCAAGGATGGAATATCTAATGAAGTGTGAGATCTAGTATGTTGGTTATGGGTTTTTGATGCTTTGCTTGATCTAAATCAAGGATGCACCTATGTGGTTGATGATGGATGATGGATGATGGATTGGGAGCATAAGGCTTGGAATCTATTATCATTATGTGGTTTGATCATGGATAGACTAGATCTGAATTATTGACGCATGTTTTATTGTATGAATTTTATGATCTGGGTATTACTGATGTCTGGAACAGCTGCAAAGTTATTAGTAAATAATTGTGAATCTATATGTGGGTTGACTTCGGTAAAAGCACGTATATATGCCGGTTTGGTTCATCATAGTAGCGTATACATTATGAGATATCATATTTGAAGTTGCAGATGGATCTGGTTATTGTTGCAAAGTTTTGTATTTTGCTCTGTGTTCTGGTGACTATGTTTTGTTGACAAGGTTTTAGTGTTTCAGTATTTGGTGATTTAGAGACTAATGATGCAGGTGTAGTTGATGGGTGTATTGCAGTGGTGATTAATTTTGTGCTTCAATGTTTTTGATGGGTCCAATATGAAAATTGGATGAAACGTGACCTTCAGATTATGGTGGTGTGCTTTAGGAGTATCAAGTATGAAAATTTATGAAACATGGTCCCTCGAGGAAGAGAGAACATTATAGCCTTCTGTAGGCCAGCACCTATGTACTGGTAAACATATCGGCTAGTACAAGAGCCAAGGGGTTGGATCTCCCTTTTAGTAGCAGCTGGAAAACAAGTGAAGGTTGGAGCCTTCAATAGGTCGGCGCCTACATACTAGTAAACGGATCAGCTAGTACAAGAGCTAAGGGGGTTGTAGCTCCCTTCTAGTAGAAACTAGAGAATGCAAGAAGGTTGTAGCCTTCTATAGGTAGAAGCCTGCGTATTGGTATAATACTACTCCAGTATAGAAATATTGTAAAAAAAAAAATCATATTAAAAGAAGATAGAGACGAATTGCAGCAGGTGGTTTTCACCCACATTGGGTTTCCACCTTATATCATGGTGTTCATGTGTACTTCTTATGTGTGATGATCTATTCTGTTTTACTACACCTGTCTACTATTCATATGGTTAATAATGTTCTGATGCACTCATTGAAGATCAACTAACTGAATCATAAGTTTACTGGACATACACTAGTTGCATTAAACACAGTTGTGTATACATGCAAGTACCCTTAACTGAAGTAATGTATATGAATCTAAGTATGGAAATGAAAAAGTTATTGATTTTTTAATACTGATTCACCCCCCCCCATTCTCAGTATTATTTCCAACAATTGGTATCAGAGCATGTCCTTTGGTAGAAGCTTGATTTCTTTAAGGAGATCCGTAGAACAATGGGAAAGAAAGCATGCCAGAAGAAGAAGATAGCTCAAAGGAACAAGGACAACCTACCATTAGGTGGAAGCATGTATTCAAATTCTGAATCACCTCGGATTGAAGATGAACAAGCAAATGAAGCATTAGATAAAATCATAGATCAACAAGATCTATTTAGCAAAAGAGAGAGTGCCCTCAAAGAAGAAATTATCAGCTTAAAAGCTCAACTAGAATGTGCCTTCAGAGTTCGGCAAATGCTGCAGGAGTTGAATGAAAAACAAGAAAAAGAGATTCTCAAACTAAGCAAACAAGTGGAAGAAGGAAGAAAGTCTGAAGAAATTTTGAAAAAGAAATGTCTGGAAAAGGAAGAACAATGTGAGGTTGAGGAAAATATCTTGAAAGGTAAATTAGAAGAAAAGGGTAAACTATTACGATTTCAAGACAGTACTAAGATTTTGGATGATATTCTTAGTAGTCAAAGGTCTCCTACTATCAAAAATAGTCTTGGTTTTCATGAATCCGTTGAAGGTGAATCTAGCTCACAAGGTAAGGCAAGGAACTCAAATGAGAAATCTAAAATTATCAACAAGGAGATGAGAAGACAACCCCATCAACAACCAAGGAAGGAAATTATTCAAAGAAAATATTTTACTCCAAAGTATGGAAGTGATAGCTGGTTATTTTCTTAGATGAATAATGTTGAATTTTATGTATGTCAAAATTTTGGACATGTTGCAGCCAGATGCAAAAGTAAAATGGTTCAAGACCATCATATAGAAAGATCATCACATTCCAGGTACTTTAAGGGGTATTTTTTTTCTTGCAATATGTTTGGTCACGAAGTTGTTGAATGCTATAGAAGGAATATGAAACATATAAGGTGTTATGCATGTAACAAGCTTGGACATATAGCAAAGGAATGCAAGAGAAGACTTTGGGCACCATACCAAAAGGAGAAAACATCATCACAATTGAAGATATGGAAGAAAAAGGAAGTACAACCAAAAATATGTGGCATAGTAGAGTATACAGACATGACAAACTCGGAGGAAGCTGAAAATGTGGAACATCAATGTTCTGAATCACATACACAGGTGTCATGAAGAGAAGTTGCATGTATACATGAGCTAGACACTGCACAGTCACATATATGATGTTCTAAAGAAAAAGTAGCAGAACAGACTCAGGAAATGGTCTGGTCATGGTATATGATGGTTGACATAGGCTCAGGGGGAGGATATGCTTCAAATAATGCATTGTTGGCATTATGGTGATCATGCTTATTGACACATCTTGCTATTGATTGTTGATTGACCAAGAGAATGGATTGCAAGTTACAGGTTTGGATGTTAGTGACAGATGCTTATGGTGTAGATCATATGGTGTAGGATAGTTGTTGATAACTATCATGGTCTTGTTTAGGTCCTTGGTCTTTGTGAGTCATATGATGTATTTTGTTACCCAACAATGTAAACTTTGAAACGGGAATTGATACTGTTTCCCGTTTCGTAGAGATAGCAAAAGAATGACCCGATTTTTAAAAGGGGGGATGCAGAACACACATTTTTTTTAGAGCATAGCTTTTGACACTTTAAATTTTTTTATGTACATTACGTTTTAGAATGTTAGTAATATGCATGCTGATTTAAAAATGTGGTGATTCTACATTAGGCCCTATTTTAAAGGACTTATTTTTTGACTTCAAATTTTTTAATGTATGAAATGTAAATAATTGTTTTCTAAATTTAACAAATTTTGACACTTCAAATTAAAGCATAAAAAAAGTTGGCAAAAAAAAAAACTATAAAACTAAGTAACTAAAAATAGAAAAATTTAAAAAAAAATTAACAAAACTACCAAAAAATAAAAAAATAAGAAATAAAAAACAAACTAGAATTAAAAAAAAAAAAGCCAATAAAAATCTAATAAACTATTAAAATCAAGATTAAAACATTAAAAAAAAAACTTAAAAACAAAATATACTCAAATTAAGAAACAAAAACAATTAAAATTTAAATATATATATATATAATATATATATATATATAATATATATCTAAATATAAATATTAAATATATATATATATAAATATATAATATATATATTAATATAAACCTAAAAACATTTTAAATTAAAAGATATATATATATATATATAATATAATATATATATAAATATATATGAATATATATATATATATATATGATTTTAAAAAAAAAACATATATTTACGATTAAAACTTTATAAAATATATCTACACGTAGCTCTGCCAGCCAGGTCCATGCCCCCACGGGCAGTCGGGCAATGGTTATCCAATTCCGAGAATCGGATAACCACTGCTCGACTGCCCATAGGAGTGCCTATCTGATTCTTAGAATCGGATAGCCACCACCCAGCCACCCCAATGGGCGACCGAGCGGTAGCCATCTGATCCTGAGAATCAGATAGTCAATGCCTGGCCACCCCCACTGATGGCTAGGTAGTGGCTATCTGATTCCGAGAATCAGATAGCCATCCCCATGGGCAATCGGGTGATGGCTATTCGATTCCAAGAATTGGATAGCCACCCCCACACGCATCCAGGCGATGGCTATTCTATTCCGAGAATCAGATAGCCACCCCCATGGGCGGTTAGGCGATGGCTATTCGATTCCGAAAATTGGATAACGACCCCCACTGGCAGTTAGGTAGTGGCTATCCAATTCTCGGAATCGGATAACGACCACTTGACTACCCTTGAGGTGGATATCTGATTCTGAGAATCAGATAACTACCACCCGACCACCTCCACAAGCGGTTGAATGGTGGCTATCTGATTCCGAGAATCGAATAGCCACTGCCCAACTACCTGTGGGGGTGGCCAGGAAGTGACTATTCGATTCTCAGAATCAAATAGCTACCTCCCGGCCACTCATGGGGGCGATGGGCGATAAAATTGTTTCTTAAATACAAAATAAATTTTGTTTTTTTTAAATACAATAAACATATTTAACAAAATTTATTTTTTATTTAAAAAAAACAATTTTATCGGCTACCACCCCCACGAGTGGTCGGTGTTATACGGGAATAGTGTCCACTCGGATGCTTCTATTCCCACTAAGATGGGTAGCTATCTTAGAAACAAACAATCAAAGTCTATTATTGATTCCTTTTATGAAAACAGATGAGAGGAGAACCAAGAGGGCCAACCTGAGTCTTGCGCTCGATTTCCTCTCCTTCTTGATAGAGTTTTTCCGCTTCTTCTTTGTCTTCTCAGCTTCAAAAGGACCTGTGGAATCACAACAACATACTACTATGCAAGAAACAAGGATCTAAATTCATAAATAATGCAAGATTAGATGTGCATTAACCATATACAAGCATATATAAACAAGTATATAAGAATATGGAAGGAAACACGAATAGCTT
>APFE031684432.1:13860-56423 GCA_000404065.3 Pinus taeda
AAAGCACATCAATACTAAATATCATCTGATCCGACATCATGTTGAGGCCAAAACAATCCATCTCCGTCATTGTTCCACAAATGAGCAAATTGCAAACATCTTCACCAAAGCGCTTGGCAGAGAAAAGCTTGAAAGATTCAAAACGATGCTTGGACTCACCAACATCCCTTCAAATTAAGGGGGGAAATGTTGACACCTAATCTTCATGATTGGGTGAATTTATGTAAATAATTAAATTAGGAATGTGAACAGTCATCAGAAGATGAACTGAACAATCACACCCTATTGTATATAACAATAACATACCTGATGGAATAATACGAATCAATTTTTCTGCCTAATGGAGTTACTGCCTGGCCTGACAGTAACATGCTACAAGAATTTCCTAATAAAGAAATCAGTATGTGAAATATAAGTGCACAATGAAAGCCCCACATAAAATTAAATTATACCTCTGATCCTCCACAAGGCTCTAAGAATGTGGTGTACAAAGAAGTCCAAGGGGAGAGATTCTCAAACCCAAAATAAAACAAACATTGCAATGGAGAGGAAGCTCCTCTTTATAAAATGAGTCTCTTCTCCCATACAATAAAGAAATATTTTTTGCTAATTAACTCCATGACAAGTTAGACCCTTCTTCAATCCATGGTTGAACATGTCACAAGTGGACACAAGCCTATCAAGGAGAACTCACCTTCATCTAATAATAGGAAAGAGATTAAATCAATAGTCTCCAAGAGAAGGCATACTACTAAGAATACACATGATAACTAGGTCAACATGCAAAAGTTCCACACAAAATTCACCCTCCAAGAATGGATGCATGTAAATTATAATTAAAGTGTTTTGATGTGTGGGGTCCTAGGTTACTAGAGTCAGATTGGTCTTTAGCAAAGAGAGTACAAATCACCCTTCTTTGTTGCATCATCAAGCCCAAGCAATCAATCCCCCAACCCATCATTCCTAAAGAGTTCGGAGCATATCCCTTTTGGCTCAAGATAGTGTTTGTCCTCATCTCTCTCTTACACAATATTTGGAGCTTAGTCAATACTACAAAGGGACAGGAGCAGTGCTTGTACTTGGCCTACTGCTCATCGAAGTCCATTACATCCATCCGTTCTCTAGTTCATTCCTGATGTTGGTACGTTGGTGTCTCAAATCTTCTAACATCCATTGGCATTATAATTCATCGCCTCCCCCCTTTCAAATATTTGTTCGATGCACTTGGTCACCTTCTATCTACACGACAAGAGTTGAATAAGATCATCAAAGAGGACATCTACAAGCACTTTGTGAGGGTCACTTGGATTAACCCTCAAGGCGGGTTACGCCGAAAGATGGCCTTCTACGTTGAGCACTCGATGGTTATAAGAGATGTACTTATTAATTGACATCATTATACATCTCGCCACTAGATGCATGCTTTTTGAATACCCCTAGGCCAATTTAGAGTTAGGTCTCAGAGATTACGGATTGAGAGCGCCCACCAGATTAGTCGCTGGAACAAGATATGCTAATTGTGCAATCTCTAGGATGGTAGAGAATAAGAAGCACTTCATCTTCCGATGTCCAGTTTATTATGAGATTTTAGGGCAATTCCATTGTCTTTTGCATGATATACAAACACTTGGTCAATTCTTTAAATACCCCGACTAGAAATGCTTGCCCTTATACATGCAAGAGGCTCTTTGTTTCCATGCTTTCATCCTTCAACCACATCCGCTCCAAAGATCATCTTCCACTCAACATCTTACCTCCTTTTTTATGATGCCCCTGACTCAGGGCACCATGCAGCAGATGGAGACAAATGATTCTAGATCAATGAGGACACTGGGCTCCATTCTTATCCTGGTGAGATCGCAGAGGTTCCTATAAATCAGACCTCATTCCAACAATCATTTCAGTGGCACATTGAAACCTTTGGCGTAATTCTTCCAATCCATCACATTGAAACCTTCTAGACCTCGGCGATGGACTCTTCCCTGCAAACACTCGCACAAATACGCACTCAAGCCCCCCACCCCATTAATCTTCAAGGCAAACATCTATGCTAAGTTTTCTCCATTTGACCTCAGATGTTATAGGAGAGAGAGCTCTACTGATCAAGGATCACCTCTTACAACTGACGCCATATGTCAATGAGCCACTCATCTTGTACATCCTTCTCCTGGATTACCTCTTTTCATTCTTTAGAGTGATTGTCTAGGGACTTATATTAGTATGTACTATGCTCATTTTCTTTCTGATTTTTTATCTTATATAGGAGCCACTTTAGCACTCTCGCTTTATACCAACATCATTGTACCTATCATAGTCCCATTGACCTAATTCAATATTTTAGGAAACAAAAGCTATGCAATTCATCACAATTCCATGACAGAGTACTTTAATAATTACTCGAAATATTCAAAAAATATTTAACATGCAATAAACATCAAATAGTTCAAGTAATTAAATCACGCTTAGAGCTACTTTAAATGAAGAGAAATCTAAGAATGTTCAAACAACCTTATCATGCAAAGACTTCAGCAATTAAATTTCGAAAAACTTAAATACCATGAAGAACTATGAAATTTAAATGCTAGACACTTAACAATTCCAAAATTAAAATATTTTTTCTTAGATGACCCAAATCCAAAAAAATTGTTGTTTTCCCATAGTCAATCTTTAGAGACGACTTAAAAGATTATTTAAACGCGTTTGACTATAGAGAAATTAAAAAAATTTAATACCACAATTTTTTCCCTATAAATTTTAAAGTCCCAAACCCCTAACACAAAAAAAAACACCAAGAAGGAACTTTAGAAGTTTATATTAAAAAATTTATTTCCTTGGGAAAATTTTAAAGTGCTAAGGTTTATAAAATTAATGTGACAAATGTAAAAAGTAATCAAAAGGCTTAATGAATTAAATTTTTAAGACTTAATGAATCAAAAGACTTTATAAATCAAAAGGCCACATAAAAATTTAAAATTTTAATGTGAGAGCACAAAGTTCTCTTTTGATTTAATCCTTTAGAAATATCAAAGTCACATTAAAAAATGGAAATGGAATTTTTTTAATTTTTGTTTTTATCTCAAACAAAATCAAAGTGTCATAAAAAAATCAAAACAAAAAGGAACAAATAAAAATAAAAAATGAAATTCGATTCCTAAAAAATTCAAAGTCACACACTAAAAAAAATTAAAATCAAAATTTTAGAGTTTCTTTTTAATTTAAACAAAAGTCAACAAAAATAAAATGTGAAACGCAAACCTAAAAAACAAAAAAACAAATTAATAAAAGCCTAACCCTAACAAAATCAACACAACCATTAAAAATAAAAAATAAAAAATGAAAAGTGAATAGAGTGTTTATATGCAAGCTTGATGGCGACAACGAGGGAGAGAGCTCAAGAAAAGCAAGGTCGAGGGAAAAAAGCTCAAAGGAGCTTAGGCAGCGATGGAGGAGTGAGATATGCAAGTCTGCAGGTCGCGAAAGGGATGGAGTTGTAGGCAACGGATAGAAACGCAGCAGGGAAAGGTTGCGGTTTGAAGAATGAAATATGCAATCACAGAGAGGAGTATGGCAATGAGGGAATGATGGAGGAGCAAAAAAGAAAGCGAGGGTCAATAAAAAATAAAAAATGAAAAGTGAATAGAGTGTTTATATGCAAGCTTGATGGCGACAGCGAGGGAGAGAGCTCGAGGAAAGCAGGGTTGAGGGAAAAAGGCTCAAAGGAGCTTAGGCAGCAACGAAGGAGTGAGATACGCAGGTCTACAGGTCGCGAAAGGGATGGAGTTGTAGGCAACGGATAAAAACGCAGCAGGGAAAGGCTACGGGTTGAAGAATGAGATATGTGATCGCAGAGAGGAGTATGGCAGTGAGGGAATGATGGAGGAGCAAAAAAGAAAGCGAGGGTCGAGGAGGTGTTTCAAACTAACAGCGGACAGGGGAAAGGGGCCAAGGAGGTAAGCAATCGCAAAGAGGAGTATGACGAGTAGGGTAAATGCAGAGATGAGGAGAAACCCCAAAACGCAGGCAGATAGAAACCCATGCAGAAGAGGGAGAAAGGAGAAAACGACAAGGAAATATAGGATGCGGACATGAGCACGCCAGCAAGCAAAGAGGAGGAAAAACGCAGATAGAGGAAGTAGCAAAATTTTAGAGGGCTTCGGGGCAGTGAATGGTAGCCCCTAGAATCCCAGAAATTTATGAAAAAAATTTAAAAAAATTGCCCAAAATTTTAAATTTCAAGCCAACATATTTCTACTTTTAAATGTGTTCTTAGAAAAATCTCAAATCTAGATTTGAATCCTTCAGACTGAAGTAATTTTAAATAGAGTCCCTGCAAAATGATATTGAGACCAGATCTTGCCATCCATGGTCTAGATCCGACTTCAAATTAAAACTTCTCTTTCAGATCTGCACCTGCAAAAAAAACAAAAACAAATTACCCAAAACCCAGATATACAAAAAATAAATAAAACCCCAAAATATATAATATATATATATATATATATATAAAGAAAATTAAACAATTAAAAAAAAATCAAATCTAAAAAAATTACACAAATCTATGCACAAAGGTTGTAGATCTATCAGATCTGAGGAGTATGAGTCCAACTCCGCTCCGAGATCTGATAATTTAAGGCTCTCAATAGCCAAATCTATCAATTTTTCCACAAATATTTAAAAGAGAAATTTTAGTTTTTGGAGAAGTACTAGCCCAAAAAACACCCTGCAGAAAAAGAATTTATCTTGAGACAAGTCTTGGAGCTTATATGAGGTAGGCTCTTCAGAAAATATATGTTGAAAGTTGGTTGGTTCAATCGAGGACTATCAGATGCACAAAGGTTGTAGATCTATCAGATCTGAGGAGTATGAGCCCAACTCTGCTCCCAGATCTGATAATCTAAAGCTCTCAATAGCCAGATCTATCAATTTTTCCACAAATATTTAAAAGATAAATTTTAGTTTTTAGAGAGGTACTAACCCAAAAACACCCTGTAAAAAAGGAATTTATCTTGAGATAGGTCCTGGAGCTTATATGAGGTAGGCTCTTCAGAAAATATATGTTGAAAGTTGGTTGGTCCAATCAAAGACTATCCCCAAACGCTCAACGAAAACCTGAGAGATCTCCTACAAACACTAGATCAACCATCAAAGCAAGTAGAGAAATAGAACAACAATGAAATTCTGAAGAAATAGAGATACCTACTACTTCATTCAAAATTAAAAATGTTACCCTAGATCCAACAAACTGAATAAGATACCTGTATTCGAATTATTCTACGAGAGTTATTGATTGATAATATTCACATAATATTAAGCAGGAATTAAAACAATGTTACCATACATTCATGAAGAAGAACACCATCGCACATTCAAACCCCAAAGACTTTTGCATTAATTCAAAAAAAGTATACAAGAGAGCTTGAGAACTTAGTACACGATTTAAAGATCAGATGAAAAGACAGACCGACACTGACCTCTAACGAATAGTTGGCTTGATCCCTGGCAAATTAATCTCAACCATTTATAAAGATTTAATTAGAAGTTTAATTATCACAATCGAAATTATTTAATTTTTGAGGAAAAATCGAATTTTTCATTTAATTGATTTTTAATTAACTCAAAATTAATTATTTTGAGTTAATTTCCTCAAAATTTTGACTTTGACTTAAGTTTTAACCACCAAAGCCCAAGGGTCCAAAATTTCTTTATTTCCTCAATATTCCCTTGGTCGAGGGACCCCCAAAAATTAACTTCTTTAAAACCCACGAATTTCACCATTGGAGAATTTAATTTTACCTATGACACAAAATTTAATAAATTTTTGGCTTAGGATTTTAACTTAATTTTGCCAAAAAATTGAATTAATTGATTGATGAAGGGATTGATAATTTTTCCAACCCTCTAATATTCAGCCATGGTGTCTAACTATGAGAGACCATGCACTAAATATTTTTTAAATGAAGATTTTACAATTTAATACAAGTAGGGGGGACACCCATTCGTCATAGAACCTCAACATTTACCCATTTATGTGACACAAAATATGATCTAGTAGACCAAATAATCTGTAATAAAATAATCTAGCCAATTAGCTAGGATTATTCCCAAATTACATTAACAAATACTCGATAAAAAACACTAGGACTCACTTAATATCTTGACGACAAAATCCACCCTAGCTTTGGGGTGAGGTTGGAGGGAAAAACTCTGTCGATCATTTGTGTCTAGAGAAATAGATGAATCCGTGAGACGAAAAGCCTCCTAAGGTAGAAATCGTCATCAAAATACGATGCTTACCTAGGTTGTTACATACATGATGGTCTTACTAAGATCATTTACATTATAACCATGCAGAATGGGTTTACATCTTTAACAGATTGCCAACTGATGATGAAATATGAATGATGTGATCACTCGAACATGATATATCCCTTTTGCAAAAAATGGGTGTACTGCTATGGAGTTGTTGACACAAAGTGATCAACATCTGGCTCTACTTGGGGACACTTTGCTTCATCGAAGGAATGTGAGAATCCAAAATTTGCATCCAAGCAACACAAAATTACACAAGTAGCGTCCATCCAAATATCATCATAAGCACAAGAAATAAAAGCTCATCAACAATTTTTATTAACATGAAAAGTAAATCTAATCCTAAAACAGAAATGAAACGCTGAAATGACAAGGTGTAGTGTTAGAAATACAATACAAAAGATAACCCATAGCATTAGATGTCATCTTTGAAGAATAGCTTGAGCATTTGGCCATTTGCAAGTAAGTCAAGTGGTTCACCATCCAATCTGCTCAAATGGAATGAATTCGAACCAGCAATATCTCTGATAATGTATAGTCCTAGCCACAAACTATCAAATTTCTTATGTTTTCCTGGTTTTTCATTCTTGCGACCCAAAGAAGTACCATATCTCCAACTTGCAAAGATCTAGATCGAGATGATTTATCAAAGCTTTTCTTAATGTTAGATTGACTTTTACACATATTATCAAAAGCTTTCCTACGAGTTTCATCCAACTCCACAATCTGATCGATTTTGCTTTGGACAGCATCTTTATCAGTAGAAAAATGTTATAAAGAGTTGATAAGCTGGCAATTTAAGGTGCACAGGTAAAGTTCCATCTGAGCCATAAACTAATTCAAAAGGACTTTTACCAATAGCTTTCTTTTTAGTAATCTTATTTACCCATAAAACATACTTGATTTTATTGTCCCAAGATCGCTTATTATCTCCTACTATCTTCTTGATAATGGTTATAATATTTTTATTACTTGATTCAACAAGGCCATTACCCTGAGGATAGTAATTAGATGAATGAGATAAGACAATGCCATACTTGAAACAAAAAGATGAAAACTCTGAAGAACTAAAAGCCTTGGCATTATCAATAATGATCTTGTCAAGGACATCAAATCTAGTAATGATATTATTTTCAATGAAGTCCATAATGACCTTTTCAGTGGCATTCTTAGCAGGGATGGCTTCTACCCATTTAGTGAAATAATCAGTGGCAGTCAAAATCCATAAGTAGCCATTGCTAGAATTTTCATGAATCTTCCCAATGAAGTCCAGACTCAAATGCTGAAAAGGTGCCTCCACAAGCACAAGTTGTAAGGGCAGGGCAACAAGCTTTTGTTTTCCAATGAACAGTTGACAAGCTTGACAACTTCTAACAAACTTATTGCACATCAGAAAATAAATAATAAAATAAAATAAAAAAATAAAAAATAAAAAAAAATTTTGAAGACCAATTAACCAGCTCTCAGAATTTTGTGGGCAATAAAACTAGCAGTATAATGACCACCACAAAATCCTGAATGAAACTCAGAAATTAACTTCTTGGACTCAATTCCATCAACACACCTAAGTACTATGCCCTCAGGATTTCTCCATCCAAGGTCATCCTTCAAGAGGCAATACTTAGTGGCTTTTAATCTAAGAACCCTTCTCTTATGAGCAACTAAATGGTTAGGACATGTAAAATTTAAAAAGTAATAAATAATATCCTTGTACCACTCATGCTCTCCAAATCTTTGCAGCTCAGGAGAAGATGAATCGCTAAGACAAATCAAACCAAGAGCTTTCTCATTACCTCCAGTCATCATTTCAGTGAAGCCTTGACCTTTGACTAACTTGGTGGGTATAATGTCTAAGTCATATTCTTGGATTTTAGTAACCCACCTAGCACGAGTCCCTAAGTAATCAGTTTGAGTTAATATCTTTAACCGCAAAATGTGGGACAAAAGCAACGATTTTGGAATAACCCACATAAGTTTTGAAATGCTCAAGAGATTTAACTAAGGCAGAGGCTTGCTTTTCCATGGTAGTGTAACTTAATTCAGAATTTTGAAGCGCTCTACTCATGAAAGCAATAGGTTGCTCATGGCCGTCCTTATTTTTCTGTAATACGACACCAACAATGGTATCTTCAGAAGCGAAAGTGAAAATCATGAAACCCTTTGAATAATTAGGACTAACTAAAACAGGAGCTTTGGCAATAGCACCTTCGATTTCGTGAAAAGCCTTTTTGCCATAGTCTTTCCATAAAAAATTTACATCCTTCTTTAGAAAACTTTGAATAGGCTTATAGCAACTTCTGCATAATTTGGAATAAATCATCTAAAAAATTTGCTTTTCCAAGAAAAGACTAAAGGGATTTAAGATTATGAGGGAGAGGAATATTTTGGATTACCACAACTCTTTCAGGATCAATCTTGATCCCATATTTAGAAATGATGTGACCAAGTAATTTCCCTTCAGTTATTCCAAAAATAGACTTAGCCAGATTTAAGGAAATCCCATACTCTCTACATTTATCAAAAATTTACCTAAGATGACCTATATTACTAATACATCCTTAGAAAAAAAATAAGGTCATCCTGATAAATTTCGATAATTTTCCCGATTAAACCCTTAAAGGCATAATCCATAGCCCTTTGAAAAGTAGCCCCAGCATTGGTTAGTCCAAATGGCATTCTAACATATTTGAAAGTACCCCATGGTGTGGTGAATGTAATTTTGTGACGATCCTCTTCTTAACTCATATATGATTATATCCAGAAAAACCATCTAGCAATGACAACATTCCAGAACTAATTACTCTTTGCAACGTTGTCTCCATGTTTGGCAGAGAATAATTATTTTATTTACATGTTAGATTGAAGTTTTGAAAATCGAAAAAAAAGTTTAATTGTACCATTCTTTTCCTAACAATCATCAAGATGGAACACCATGTTGAATGCCTAGTTTGAGCAATAATTCCTAGTGCAAACATCTTTGAAAGCTCTTTTTGAATTAAAGGGGCTAACTTAGGATTTATTTGTCTAAGCTTTTGACGAAAGGCTTTAGCATTTTCATCTTTCAAAGGGATAGTGTGCTCCATAACATCTTCCCTCTAACCTTTTAATTCATCATAAAAAATGTTAAAACATCTCGATATTCAGGAAGTAAATTGGTTAACTTTTTCCTTTCTTCATCATTAGCACACTTACCAATTTTGACAATCTTGGGATCACTAGAGGTACCAATGTTTACTTTGATGAATTCCCCTGGATCCATTTTATTTTCCTCTTTCATCTTTGTGACATCATGTCGATCAATGTGTTGCTCTAAAGCAACAACATTCCTAAGAGTAGGATTTATAATATCTTCATGATCATCAGATCCATCCTCCTTAGAATCTATCCGCAAATTTTCAAACTCGTCCAAATTATCAAGAAAACGAATCACTTGTTTTTCATCATCAAAAACTTGCCAATGCTCTGAATTTTCTGGAACAGAAGGTCTAAAAATAACTTCCATTTTTATATTATCCTTAATCAACCCATCAGATACCTGCAAAGTAGCAACAGCTACAGCAAGCTCAACTGCTAAACTATTTTGCTCTCTTGGGATAGCTTCAAGATCAAGAGTATCAAAGTATTCCATAGTATCCCATACATCATTTCGATAATTCCTTAACCTTTGATTTTTACATTTAAATTTATTTTTAATCTGCATGATAACTAAATCAGAATCTCCCTTGATACTAAGCAACTTAACTCTTAAAGTCTTTGCCCATTCAAGACCCAACAACAAAACTTCATATTCAGCAACATTGTTGGTCGCTTCAAATTCCAATCTATAGGCAAATTTGAAAACATGACCAAGGGGATATTTTAATACTATTCCAACACCTTTACCATGACTAGATACTGCACCATCAAAATACATGTACCATACTTTATCCTTAAGATCCCCAATCTTTACATCAACCTTATCATCGAGAAGAACTATGAAATTAGACAAAAGAACATAATTCCCAATGTCCGAGTGTTCTTTAATTATCTCATTACAGGATCTCTTAGGATCTTCAACATGGAATCTTCTTTAGGGCTGTTTGTTAAGTCTTACAAACCCATCACCTCTAAGAGAAGGAATCGTAGCATATGACCAATTCATCTGAATACTTCCTCCTAGATCAGAGGCCCATTTTCTAGATAATAGCATACCCCAAGCATCAAGCACATCAACAACAACAATGTCCATAACAATCATAATGTCAGGGTAAACTGATAAATGAACTTGTAAATACTTAATTAACCAATGAACTTCAATCTTCTCAGAATCCATGGCACATATATTGTAGTAAGGCCTAGAAACTCTTAAATTAAATTGTTCCATGACCCTCTTGGTCATGACACAAGCTGATGCACCAAAATCCAACATACAATTATTCAATTTATATCCATTAACCATCGAAGTAATGAAGAATGGTTGATGATCCTTGTTATCTGAATCCAAACTTTGCAAACATATAGGGGCATCCTGATAGTCAGTTTCAGGTTCCTTTGGTTGAGAAACAGTCACTTGAGGAGCTTCGATAATTTTTAATAACTTGGCTCTTTGGGAAGGAATCTTCACAATCTCGGTGACAGGAACCCAGATTTTTGAATTATTAAACCAACTCTTCCCAAATTGACATCTAATCCAAAGTTTGAACCAGGGTTAAAACTTCGAGGGGGGTTTGATTTCCACTTTGATCCTTATCCCTTCTTTGATAAGTTAAACCCTTATCTTTAGCAATTTCCATGACTTGCTCTGGAGAAGGCTTTTCACCAAATTATTTAACCATCACATCCTTTTCATGATCAAAATTATTTATACTAAAGGACGATGTGGAAGGCCTAACATCTTGATTGTTTTCCTTAACCTTCATCCAATCTTCCAGAAAAATAAAAATAAAATAAAAAATAAAAAATTATTTACCAACATTTATTTGATTACTTGCCACAACCATTCCACTATCCATACTTCTTTTAAGCGTGGGGCAAGTAGTCTCCTCATGAAGAGCATCACAAACCCTACAATAAGGCGGAGCTTCATCAACCAGATTAGTAGATTCAAGCGGATTAGGCGGTCTCTACTCACTAGATTGCCCTTTCCTCTACCGAGCATTATTATTTCTATTGTTATTATTTCTAGGTTGGGAAGTTTGAGCTTGTGACCTTTCCATTTGGACCAACCTAGATTGCAGAGTACTTATCTCTTTAGCATGGTTAGAGATTACTTTTTCTTGGTTAAGCTCCATGCTTTCCAGCTTTTGAAGTAACTTTTGCATAGGATCATCTTCAGATTCCTTTACTTATATACCCTTAGGCTCTTTTAGCTTTGTGGAAGCTTTATCTAACCCTGGAATCTCAGATTTCCCATATGCCTTCTTATGCTTTTCAAGCTCTACGACTAAATTTTGACACTCCTTATAATCAGCAAGTTTAGCACATCTTAATTCATAAGAGGTATCAGAGTTAAAAGCATCAATGTAGAAGTCCCAAAGAGATTTATCAGGAGGTGGAGGTTTATAATCTTGAGGTAATTCCTTAACAATACCATTAAAACTTCTGTTAAATTCCTCAACGTTTCATTTTCTTTTTTCTTTATGATACTTAGGGCTTTAACTATATGTCTTTCTTCCCTCTTATCTCCATACTTCTCCTTGAAGGCATTAGTAATAGATTGTAATGAATTGAAGGAATGATCAGGGCTTTCATTGAACCAATCTAAAGCATCCTCTTCCAAAGAGAGTACAAAGAGCTTCACCCTTACATCCTCATGAGCAACATTAGCACCACCCCTTTTGTTCATGAAATGCCTAAAGCGATTAAGATGATCTTTAATGGTTACCGCATTATTGCCTTCAAAAGAAGGTTGTTTATCCATCCCTGTATTAGGAAGTTCATGCAGGTAACCCTGAATGTTAGCGAAATTACAAGGAAGATACAAGTCATCCATGATGTCTTGCTGAATGGGATCTGAAAAAAGCGAATGGGTATTAGAGAGAGCTTCTTGTCCAAGATTATCAAGATGTGCACAGGAAGAGACCCTGTTTAATCAGACTTTAAAAACCTTTTCAGGATCTCGAGTGGGATTAATCAGCGCACTTGAATTTCTTCTAATGCAAACACTTGAAGGAAATGAATAAAGTGGAGACACCATTTGGACATAAATCTAACTCAGACACTTGAGATGAAAGATGAAGGATAGAAGATGAGAATCGTCGTAAAGCCAAGATCCAATAAATTGGTCTCCGGCAACAGTGCCAAAAAATGTTGTCGCACAAAATGTCCAGGCACCACAACAACGGCTCAGATCGGGGGTTGTTACCCTAATCCCCCATCTCTTCGTTTAAGTTGTCTCCCTACAGCAGACTAAGGAGGGTAGACCCTAGCGAAATTACAAGGAAGATACAAGTCATCCATGATGTCTTACTGAATGGGATCTGAAAAAAGTGAATGGGTATTAGAGAGAGCTTCTTGTCCAAGATTATCAAGATGTGAACAAGAAGAGAGCCTGTTTAATCAAACTTTAAAAACCTTTTCAAGATCTCGAGTGGGATTAATCAGGGCACTTGAATTTCTTCTAGCGCAAACACTTGAAGGAAATGAATAAAGTGGAGGCACCACTTGGACATAAATCTAACTCAGACACTTGAGATGAAATATGAAGGATAGAAGATGAGAATTGTTGTAAAGCCAAGGTCCAATAAATTGGTCCCCGGCAACAGTGCCAAAAAATGTTGTCGCACAAAATGTCCAGGCACCACAACAACGGCTCAGATCGGGGGTTGTTACCCTAATCCCCCATCTCTTCGTTTAAGTTGTCTCCCTACAACAGACTAAGGAGGGTAGACCCTAGGGAAATGGAAAGAAGGAGAACTAGTTGGGAATCAACCAATTCGGTAGACACAGTGAAGCAACCAAGTACTTGATTAAGATTTCGCAAGACTTATAGGATTTGATTAGATTTAAATGATTGTTACTAGTGCCTTATGGAGTCAACAATCTTGCTAGGAAATTTAGGACCAAGTAATTGATTAGTAACTGTTGCTTGGATGAATAACTATCTTATATGAAATGCAAATCCTAAAACTAATGAGAGATACAGGAATCTTGGTCAATTTTAGTTAAATGTCTATTTCAGTTTTAATGCTTCGATCCTTTCTATATTGAGCCTTATTGACCCTGATTTCGTAGTAATTGGCAAAGAGAAGATAAGGTGAAGCACACTAAGGTGTGATTAACGATACCTATCCTGAAAATCTAACATCCAACGCTACAGAGAGTTGTGGCTCTGACGACTGCAAAGTAGCCGTTTTAAGTACTATTAAAAGCATGCTTCTCAAGCAAAGATGGATGGGTACCTATCTCTCTATCAACCAAGCTTATGCTTGAAAGTAAATTTTAATCATGCAAAACTAACTTAATATGCAAGTGCACAATATGATTAGAAGATGAGATGAAATTAGATTCGAGGATTAGAAATGCTTATGCCGCAATCTATCAAAGCTCTTAATCACCAAAATGAAAAGTTCACTTCACTAAACAAAGATTGAAAGATAAAACCCTTAAAATAACACAGTTAAACCACAGGCTTACTTCAAATCTTCTAGATTCTTTCAAATGCAATTATAGCTCAAAGAGAACAAAAGCTTCTTCACAATTTAATATCAGATGCTCAAAAAATATCTCAGCTTAGGAAACAAAAGAAATGCAATTTATCACAATTCCATGACAAAGTACTTTAATAATTACTCAAAATATTCACAAAATACTTAACATGAAATAAACATCAAGTAATTAAATCACGCTTAGAGCTACTTTAAACGAAGAACAATTTAATAATGTTCAAAAAACCTTAGCATACAAAGACTTGAGCAATTAAATTTCGAAAAAATTAAATACCATGAAGAACTATGAAATTTAAATGGTAAACACTTAACAATTCCTTAAAATGATTTTTCTTATATGACCCAAATCCAGAGAAATAATTAAAAAAAAAATGTTGTTTTCCTATAGTCAATCTTTAGGGACGATTTAAAAAATTATTTAAATGCGTTTGACTATAGAGAAATTAAAAAAATTTAATACCATAAAACTTTCCCTTCAAATTTTAAAGTCCCAAACACCTAACACAAAAAAAAACATCAAAAAGGAAATTTAGATTATAAATTTAATTATTCCTTAGATTATAAATTTAGTTTGAGAGCACAAAGTTCTCTTTTGATTTAATTCTTTAGAAATATCAAAGTCAAATTTAAAATGGAAATGGAATTTTTTTTAACTTTTTGTTTTTTTCTCAAACAAAATCGAAGTGTCATTAAAAAAACCTCAAGAAGGAAATTTAGATTATGAATTTAATTATTCCTTAGATTATAAATTTAGTTTGAGAGCACAAAGTTCTCTTTTGATTTAATTCTCTGGAAATATCAAAGTCACATTAAAAATGGAAATGGAATTTTTTTAAATTTTTGTTTTTATCTCAAACAAAATCAAAGTGTCATAAAAAATCAAAATAAAAAGGAACAGCAAAAACAAAAAATAAAAATGAAATTCCATTCCTAAAAAAATCAAAGTCACACACTAAAAAAAATTAAAATCAGAATTTTAGAGTTTCTTTTTTAATTTAAACAAAAGTCAAAACAAAAATAAAATGTGAAAAGCAAACCTAAAAAAAAAAATCGAATTAATAGAAGCCTAACCCTAACGAAATAAACACAAAAGCATTAAAAATAAAAATAAAATGAAAAGTGAATAGAGTGTTTGTCAGTGTTGTTAAAACTAGCCGATCAGAACCGGTAACCCGTCAAACTAGCCGGTCAGCAAGGCCACCGGTCCAAATCAGCCGAAAAACACGGTCAACCACCCCATTTCACCAATTTTGAGCCCTAACTGGTCCTAACCGGCCGGTTTAGGACAGAACCGACCGGTTTGACCAATTTCACCAATTTTGAGCCCTAACTGGTCCTAACCTGCCGATTTAGGACAGAACCAACCGGTTTGTGGTCAAACAGGTCAGTTAACTGCCACAACCGCGGAGGACCCATGCAGCGATTTATCCAAGATGGTTAGGGTGTTTTGGAGGGAAAGTAAGGGTCCTTTCCCTCCAAAAACACCCTCTCCAAGCCCTTACGAGGCCCTTCTCCCTCTCATTTGTCTCACACATCTCATTTGGAGTATTTGTGAGTTTGATTGGGAGCTTGGAGAGTGTTGAGTTTTTGCTGGAGTAGTGGAACAACAGAGAGTTTACGCTAAGTAGTAGTCATCATGCCTCCAAAGCCAAAGGCACTGCATGGACTCATTGTGATGTGATTGATGGCAAAATGATCTGCAAATATTGCCAAAAATCCATTGAAGGGGGGGGGTATTAACAGGTTCAAGCAACACTTGGCTGGGATAGGAGGTCATGTAAAGCCATGTGGAGCACCAAATGGAGTAATAGGGCATATTAGGGCAAAATACCTTCAAAAGTTTGAGACTCAAGTCACTGAACCAATAGAGAAGTTTGTGACTGCAAAGTTTGGGAGTCGAGACTCAACCAAGTAAGTTTGATCATGATGACTCATGAGAAGTTTCAAGTGATAATGTTGATCACTATTATGATATATGTAGACTTGAGTCTTGTAGTAGGCCACCGGCCCCATAGTTTGTAGGCCTTGTTTTGCACTCTAGAGGCCATTTAAAACCTCATTGCTTATGTATTTTGTCGATGAGATGTATTGCACTCAATGCCATTTTGATATGTTCACCACCTTTAAATGGTATATAAATGAGCAAACTTTGCATATTTTGTCTCTATTGGCTTGGAATCATGGTTTTAAATCTCAAAAATAGTTTTTTTTCATTAAAAAATAATTATTTAGTGTATTTTTCTAAAACCGGTTCGTTTAGACCTAACCAGTCCCGGTTCGACCAGTTCATTAAGTGGACCGGTCCGATCACTAGTTCCAGTGTTCAAAACATTGGTGTTTGTATGCAGGCTTGACAACAGCAGCGAGAGAGAGAGCTCGAGGAATGCAGGGTCTTGAGGGAGAAAAGCTCAAAGGAGCTCGGGCAGCCGACGGAGGAGGGAGATACGCAAGTCTGCAAGTCGCGAAAGGGATGGAGTTGTAGGCAACATATAGGAACGCAGTGTTCAAAACATTGGTGTTTGTATGCAGGCTTGACAACAGCAGCGAGAGAGAGAGCTCGAGGAATGCAGGGTCTTGAGGGAGAAAAGCTCAAAGGAGCTCGGGCAGCCGACGGAGGAGGGAGATACGCAAGTCTGCAAGTCGCGAAAGGGATGGAGTTGTAGGCAACATATAGGAACGCAATAGGGGAAGGTTGCAGGTTGAAGAATGGGAGATGTGATTGCAGAGAGGAGTATGGCAGCGAGGGAATGATGGAGGAGCAGAAAAGAAAGGGAGGGTCGAGGAGGCGCTGCAAATTAACAGCGGACAAGGGAAAGGGGTCGAGAAGGTAAGCAATCGTAGAGAGGAGTATGACGAGTAGGGAAAACGCAGAGATGAGGAGAAATCCCAAAACGCAAGCAAAGAGAAACCCACACGAAAGAGGGAGAAAGGAGCAAACGACATGGAAAAGGAGGACGCAGACAAGAGCACGCTAGCAAGCAGAGACGAGGAAAAATGTCAATAGAGGAAGCAACAAAATTTTAAGGGGCTTCAGTGCAGCGAATGGTAGCCCCAGAATCCCAGAAATTTATGAAAAATTTTGAAAAAAAAATTGCACAGAAATTTAAATTTCAAGCCAACATATTTCTGCTTTAAAAATTGTTCTTAGAAAAACCTCAAATTTGAATTTGAAACCCTCAGACTAAAAGTAATTTTAAATAATGTCCCTGGAAAATAATGTTGAGGCCAGATCTTTCCCTCGAGAGTCTAGATTTAGCTTCAAATTAAACTTCTCTTTCGAATCTGCACCTGCAAAAAAGCAAAAACAAAATACCCAGAACCCATACATACAAAAATAAATAAAACTCCAAAAACCCAAGTTACAAAAAAAAAAATCATAGCTAAAAAATTATAGATCTATGCACAAAGGTTGTAGATCTATCAAATCTGAGTATGAGTCCAACTCCGCTCCCATATTTGATAATCTAAGGCTCTCAATAGCCAGATCTATCAATTTTTCCACAAACATTTATAAGATAAATTTTAGTTTTTAGAGAAGTACTAGCCCAAAAACACCCTGCAGAAAAGGAAGTTGTCTTGAGATAAGTCCTGGAACTTATATGAGGTAGGCTCTTCAAAAAATATATGTTCAAAGTTGGTTGGTCCAATCAAGGACTATCCTCAAACGCTCAACGAAAACCTGAGAGATCTCCTACAAACACTAGATCAAAACCAAGTAGAGAAATAGAACAACAATGAAATTTTGAAGAAATAGAAATACCTGCCATTTCATTCAAAATTAAAAATGTTACCCCAGATCCAACAAACTGAATAAGATATAAGTATTCAGATTATTCTACAAGAGCTATTGATTTATAATTTTCACATAATATTAAGCAGGAATTAAAACAATGTTACCATAAATTCATGAAGAGGAACACCACCGCACGTTGAAACCCCAAAGACTTCTGCATTAATTCAAAAAAAGTATACAAGAGAGCTTGAGAGCTTGATACACGATTCAAAGATCAGATGAAAAGACAGACTGACAATGACCTTTAATTTATAGGTAAAATCTCCAACGGCTGGTTGGTTTGATCCCTGTCAAATTAATCTCAACCGTTCATAAAGATTTAATTAATCTTTAATCATAACTATCGAAATTATTTAATTTTTGAGGAAAAATCGAATTTTTCATTTAATTGATTTTTAATTAACTCAAAATTAATTATTTTGAGTTAATTTCCTCAAAATTTTGATTTTGACTTAACCACCAAGGCCCAAAGGTCCAAAATTTCTTGATTTCCTCAAATATTCCCTTCGCCGAGGGACCCCCAAAAATTAACTTCTTTAAAACCCACGAATTTCACCATTGGAGAATTTAATTTTACCTATGACACAAAATCAATTAAATTTTTGGTTTAGGATTTTAATTTAATTTTGCTAGAAAATTGAATTAATTGACTGATGAAGGGATTAATAATTTTTCCAACCCTCTAATATTCAGCCATGGTGTCTAACTATGAGAGACCATGCACTAAATATTTTTTACATGAAGATTTTACAACTTAATACAAAAAGGGGAACACCCATTCATCAAAGACCCTCAACATTTACCCATTTATGTGACACAAAATATGATCTAATAGACTAAGTAATCTATAATAAAATAATCTAGCCAATTAGCTAGGATTATTCCCAAATTACTTTTACAAAGACTTGATAAAAAACCACTAGGACTCACTTAATATCTTGACGACAAAATCCACCCTATCTTTGGGGTGAGGTTGAAGGGAAAAACTATGTCGATCATTTGTGTCTAGAGACATAGATGAATCAGTGAGACAAAAAACCTCCTAAGATAGAAATCGTCATCAAAACATTATGTTTACCTAGGTTGTTACATACATGATGGTCTTGCTAAGATCATTTACATTATAACCATGCATAATGGGTTTACATCTTTAACAAACTACCAACTGATAATGAAATCTGAATGATGCGATCACTCGAACATGATAGATCCCTTTTCGCAAAATATTATGCTTACCTAGGTTGTTACATACATGATGGTCTTGCTAAGATCATTTACATTATAACCATGCATAATGGGTTTACATCTTTAACAAACTACCAACTGATGATGAAATCTGAATGATGTGATCACTCGAACATGATAGATCCCTTTTGCGAAAAAAGGGGTGTACTGCTATGGGGTCATTAACACAGAGTGGTCAACAAGGTGTAACATAAGGTATTAAGTTATTTTGTATGGAAGCTCATTTTCTGATAGGGTTTCTAGTCCTAGGCCTTTTTAGCACCACACTTCAATATTAGTAAAAGGCCACTTTAACGTAATTAGTAATTCAAGCTTTAAGGTTGGGCTTTTACCTATTTTGGTATAAATAGAGGTTTATGCTCTCATTTGTATCTACCATGTGACTTAATACAATCCACAAGTTTATGTGGAGAAATCCTACTCCATTATCTGCATTTGGATGTGCAATCCACCCAAGGGTATGCATGTGCCAAAACTATTTTTTTGTGTTTTTTATCTTTATTTTTGTTATGCTTAACTTTATATTCCGGTTATCTCTATATTTGCAATAGAAATCCCATTTTGAACCCAAACAAAGTTGAAAACATTTTAAAGTAAAACATTATTGGCATCCCCATCATGAAAATCATTCTAGCTCGCCAAGACATTAATAGTCACATCATTTTATAAATAGTTGAAAAATTGACTGTCCTAAGTAATCAAAATAATAATATGACCAATTTTCAAAAGAATTCTTGAAGTGATAATGACAAGAGCATTATTTTAATGTCATTTCAATAGATAATTCCATTAAAAATTAAATTTAGTTGGATCGATATACCTAAAATATGTTAGTATTGCTTTGAGCTTTGAAAATCTTTTCATCTCATCTCCTCTTATGCTTCAATAGTGAAGCATCCCTAGGAGGACCTCAAAACTTCAAATTATGTGACAGGTCATGTTCCTTCCTATATATTTATTTGTGTACATCAACTCGACAATTTTCATAGCATTGCATCTTTTATCTATTATCAATTATTAATCTCCTCTATATACCAACATGGTTGCCTACATTCTCGTGAATTCTTGCATGAGATAGTCCTAAGGCTTATTACAAGGGATCAAACTACATAGTAAAAGAATTTCACCTCAACCACAAATCAGTACATCAACTATCTTGTTAGAGACATGGCAAGTATTCACAATTTTTACATTGTGTACCATGTCAACAAGGACTTTGTAGAGATCATCGATTCACTAAGTCAATTACAACTTTACAAGTTGAATGTATGAGCATAAAGGCTAACCACATTGAAAGTGGTTGTTATACAAGCTTGACACACTCTATGCACCTTGACCTGGACAGCTATAGTTAGTAAAAGAAGCAAACCATTCCAAAATAGCTAGTCACCTTACAGTCAGACACTAACAAATTTGCAGAAAGACTTCTACTTCCCACTCAGTTCCTACACCAACCTCAATTCATCCTAAACAAAAACTTCCATATGCGCTTTCCATATGTTTCAGGACTCTCTTTTTAATTTTTTCCATTAATAAGCACTCTCCTCTACATGATTCACCATAAACACATGGAGAGAGTTTTGTAAAGGATTATATTGAAATTTTATAGTATATTTAGCTAACTTCTACATCCGAACAGCAAAAAATCCATTCAATAGAACTAACTGTATTACTACAATACAAAAAGAAGCATACACTAACAAATTTCCTTTTCTAAATCTTCAAGAAGAAATTGATGTTCTGGATTTGATTTGAATAAGATAGAGATTCCTATGGGTCTGGAAGACCATTATTCTCAAAGCATGTAATGATGATTTGACATGTTCAGTCAGCTTCTATGGGAAGACTAATAAATACTTTCCTATCAGGTGCTGTACCTTTTTGAGCTGAAAGGCTATGACTGTATGTTTTGATTTCCTCTATGAAATATCAAATATAAAGCTTTATTCAAATAAAGAACAAACAATTGTATACTACAAATTCAATCTATAATTTAGTTTGCCTATGGACATTGTACTCATTGTACTTTTGTATTCTAGTCAAAGATGCTAAAGGTTTTCCCTTGAGGTGCTATACATGATGTATTCAGCAGGCTGGTTGTCAACTTTCAAGCTTTGGTCATCCGTGATATTGATATCCTTTCATTTTTTAACTAAATGTTGCACAAATTTCAGTACTGAGGAATTACTGTGGTATGATAAGAGCCTTGGAAGGCACAAATTTCAGTACTGAGGAATTACTGTGGTATGATAAGAGCCTTGGAAGTTAATCAAGCTTGTGCTTAGGAGTCAAAAAATTTATGAAATACTTCTACAACTTTAACTAACCCACCATACTGAGAAAACATCTTTCACTGCAATGACATCCTTAACTAGAAATTTGAAAATAAGGGACATGTCAAAAGTAGCACAATACATATGATTTAACATTAGTCACTAAATAGTCTACCTGAAGCAGAATTTTAAGTCGCTCTAAAGGGGCTACAGCTGTACGAGACCTGAAAATAAAAAATGTGAATGAGTCAGACAGATACAGCATGTTCCAATATTTCTGAAAAAAAAAGCTACATGGGTAAAGCCATTATATTCGGATAAAAATGAACAAATGTAGAAGTAAAAAACAACTACAACTAAGATGGAAATCAGTTGTTTTTTAACTAAATGTAAAGTTTGTATGAACATGGGTCAAGAAAATTGGGTTGAACATCACTATAGCAACAGCTTCAATTCAGCTTCAAAACTTCATTGAAAATCATTTTTCTTAAATATATGGAATGGTAATCACCATGCTCTCTTCACCGATTAACAATTAAAAAGAAAAGATATGATCTAGAGTTCAGGGTTTGTTTTTACCATACATGGCCAAGGTGGAGATGGCTCACATTCAATAGAAAAGTAGGCAAGGCCAAGTCATGAGTAAAGAGACAATTGGCAAATCAAAGATCTATGAATAATTATTAGTGAAGGCCCAGATTCACTAAGCAAGTTACAGCTGCATTTGACTTAAGAGTTGATACAGTGTCATATCTTGCAAATGTGAAATTCCATGAGAATTGAATACCGAAGTTCGAACTATAAGTTTTAACTTTTTACAGAAAACACCATAATATCTAAGTTAAAATCCAAGCCCTGAGGGTTAGCTCACTTGGTTGAGTCCCTGTCGTTAAAGCACCTATGCTATTGAGAGGTCACAGGTTCAGCCAGCAGGAAGTTTTCATTTTGGGTAGATCTGCCTGGTGCAATTATTCCGTGGATGTAGCGGTCACCAATTTCAGGGGACCATGAACCACATAGAAAAAACAAAATCTAAGTTAAAATGCCAAGTAAAATAGTATGGGAAGGCATACACTATTTGCCAGGAAAAAATTGGCTGTATCACCCATGTAAATTTTGCTATGTTGCAAATATGAGTGGCATCTGTAAGAATAACTTTATCGTCTATTATGAGTGGCATCTGAAAGAATAACTTTATCTGTAACTAGAAGAAGTTAACTGAAAACTAAATCCCTGCAGTTTCAAAGTCATAATTCTTTAAGTGTAAGAAACAGATAAATTGCTTGTCCCAATTACGGCTCACCAAGTTGGAGGTATAATGGAAGCATTTTGTTACTTGCTAAGCAACATCCAGAAGTGTGATCCAATGATTTGAAACAGAATAACTGATAGGCCACAATTATCTGCACATATGGAGGACAACTAAGGAAGTCAACTCATTTCTAGTTGCTATATTTTGACAGTTGAGTGTCAGCAATTATCTAACATTGCACATCCCTTCAAAGACCCAGCAAGTGAACACCGATGTGTCGACACTTCAATTGGACCCCTCCATCCTATACCTCTGGCAGCCTATACAAATGGAATAAGATCTGATCAGATGGATGCTAACAATTTACATGTCACACTGGATCAGTGTTGCACGAAACGCCCCCTCCCCCAGGATCTAAACCGACATCCGCATCCTATTTCGGATCCGTGGGGGTTCCATTGTCGGATCCACAATTTGGAAATCTGAAACCTTGGGTCGAGCTGGACATCATGGTTCTTGGAATTTCGGAACTGTGTTGGCCCCATCCGCGGTTCTGTATTTCCGAACCGCGGATTTCGCATCCGATCCGCGGCGGATCGGGCACGAATCCATAAGGATCCTGAGCGGATCTGATGCCCGACGAGCGGTTCCGCATGGCCGACACAAAAAACAACACTTTTCTTTTTTTTTGTCTAAATTGAGTTGGGGGTGGGTTTAGGTTGAGTTAAGGAAATGATACATGGGGATAAAGCTCATTTCCTCACTCTTGTATTTTTTGAGAGCTTGGAGAAAAGAGGAGAAGAGAAGAGAAAGAGAGGAAAAGAGAGCTTGAAGAGGATAGTCTTGATGAAAGTTTGGAGGAATGAACGAGGAGGAGCAAGGAACGGTGAAGGAGGAGCTTGGAAGAGTAAAAAAGGGCTTTCATCTACAAGAGCTAAAAAGGTAAGTGCAAACCCCAAACTCCCTCATTTTTCTGTCATTGTTGTTTGTATTTTTTCTCCTCCCTCTCCTACTCTTTCCCTTTCTTTCTTCTTGCTCATTTAATCACAGGTTGTCCATCTATATTCATATTCGAAAATGGTGTTCTTTTGGCTTTTGTATATCATTCCAGTTTTGGTTTTCAAGATGGCAAGGGGGAATAGGAATAGAAGGGAAGAAGAACAAGAGGACAATGGTCCCCATATGAATGGCCCAATGTATGATGGGGAGGAAGGGTTTGAAAAGGAACAGAATGAAGAGAACATCGAAATGCTAGAGGGGAAAGCTCCATTGACACCCTTGTGGAATTATGTGACCAAACTTGAAGGGAGAAAAAGTGGTGGAAACTACAAGTTTTTGTGCCCTCATAGTTGTCATGGAGGAAAACCATATAGTGGTTCATATACCCGTGTGAGGAGGCATCTTTGTGGGGTGTTGGACAATGATGACAAAAGGGGTGTCGTGGGAATAACAATTTGCCCAAAGGTTTCAATTGGACAAAGAAGAAAACACATCCAAATAGAGGAAGTTGCACAACAAAAAAACAAGAAACAAAAAACTCATTATGAATCAAGTGCAACCTCTAGATTTGGTAGCTCATCTCCTCATGGTACTTCTGCAACCTCTAGAAGTAGAAAAACAATAGGGGATTTTTGTGAATGTTGTTGGGAGGGATGATTTATATGGAAAGATAGTTCGGTTTCTTTGTGCTTGTGGTGTATCATTCAATGTGATTCACTCTCCATATTGGCATGATATGATTAAGGCCATCAATGATGCCCCAAAAGGATACAAAGCCCCAACTATGAGAAAGCTAGAACAATGTTATTAGAAAGAGAAAAGGCAAAAGTTCAAAGAGCTTTGACACCTTTTACAAATGAGTGGGTGGATTGTGGGGTATCCATTGTATCAGATGCGTAGACAAATGTTAGAAACCAACATTTGGTAAATGTTCTTGGTGTTTCTTCTATTGGTGTAGTGTTTATTACATGTCACGACTTCTCCATCAGTGCAACTTCCCAAAACATTGCAAATCTCCTATTGCAATCAATCAAAGATGTTGGTCCTAATAATGTGGTTCAAGTGATCACTGATAATGCAGCAAATTGTAAGGCGACAAGAAAAAATTTTGAGCGTACTCATCCACACATCTTTTGGTTTAGGTGCTTGGTGCACACATTACACATTGAACCTTTTGATGCATGATATTGTGAAGCATAAAAAATGTGGATGGATTAATGAGGTTTACAAGAGAGGGAAGCAACTCATTAAATTTATCACAAGGCATACAAGAGTAAACTACTTTTATGGCACTTACTCCAAGTTGCAGTTGCTTATGCAAAAACAAGATTTGCAAGTTATTACCTCACCTTTAGGCGGCTAATGAAGATGAAACAAGCTTTAACTAATATGGTGACCTCTGAATCATGGGAGGAAATTCACACTGACAGAGATGGTGCTAATGTAGACAAGGACGCTATTCTTGACAATTACTTTTGGTCACAAATTAAATATGTTTTGCAATTCACCAAACCAATTTATTACATGATCAAGTTTGCAGATTCATATAGGCCAATAATTGGGGAGGTGTATGAGCAAGTGGATAGCATGTTGGCGCAGATTAAAGACATTGTTGAGCCTAGAGATATCACCTTGTACAATTATATTCGTGCAAAGGTGGAAAACGATGGGATATGCTAAACATTCCATTGCATGACTTAGCATATGCTCTGACACCTAAATACCAATGTTGTGAAAATCGCGATCGGGATTAAATCGGCGCGGGGAACAAATCGGAAAAAATCGGAAAAATCGGGAAAAAATCGTTTGGTACAAAAATATTCATTTTTTTCATTTTTTTTTCATTTTTTTTCAATTTTTTTAATATCTAAACCATCTACGACCCACCACGATTTTTCAGTAAAAATCGGCAAAAAAAAATTTAGTTGATTTTTTCGTATAAAAATCACGATTTTTTCATTAAATCGCGATTTTCACAACACTACTAAATACTATCATCCATCATGGCTTTCAACACCCGCACCTAGGGGGGAGCAATGCAAAAACACACCTAGATCTAGAGGTTCGTTGAAAGCAATGGATAAATTAGTCCCTATTGAGGAGGAGGGTTGCATGATACAGAAACATTTGAGCAAATATATGCTTAGCATTGATCCATTTGGGAGCATGCATGCAATTAGAGATCGAGAGAATTTTCCTTCTCTTGAGTGGTGGAACATGCATGGAGGTGCTACTCCACTTCTACAAACTTTGGCATTGCAGGTGCTATCACAGGTGGTAAACACTTCTTCTGCAGAGAAGTGTTGGAGCTCTTACTCTTTCATCCACAGTGTTAAAAGAAACAGGTTAAGTTTAGATCGAGCAAAGAGCTTGGTTTATGTTCACTACAACTTGTGATTGATGTCCCGTTACTATGATGATGCAAAGACTAATAAAGACCTTAAGGTTTGGGTAGAAATCTAGACGAGCCCAATTTGGAGGATGGAGTGTTGCGATTAAAGCAATTGGAGGATGCTCTTATCCAGGATGATGATGATCGAGTTGAGACGCCACCCCCATCTGATCCCTTGGTTCTTAGGTTCCATGCTTCAACACCAACAACAAGGGCCCCATCTTCATCAGTTCCATTGCTAGTGCCACAACTTCCAGAGCCACCATCTTCTTCATTCCCACCACGTGGAGGCTCACATCCTGTTCGTGGCAGAAGGAGAGATTAGTAGATATATTCACAATTTACTACTTTTGTCATAGATTAGACTTGCATTCTTGTTGTGAATTTGAACTTTTTTGTCTTACTCTTCCTAGTTCAGTGTGTACTTGAGTCTTGGTGGTGGCCAAGTGGGCCTATTTTGTAAACATTATTATTTGAATTTCGAACATGACTCATGTTGACAGTGGCTCATGAATGTTTGATGATTTTATCTTCTAAATGTTTTATGTTTTATGATATGCTTAAAAATTTGATGTATGTTTGTAATTGCTAGAATCTAGATGTTTGATGCTTGAATAATTAATCATTGATGTACAATGGAATCATGGATGCCATATCTATCTTGATTTATGTAAAAATATGCATGTTTTCATGTCTTCTACAACTAATTTGGTATTTGGAATGTTTTTTTAATATAAATGCAAAAAAATATAAATATATATATAGTAGACGCTTCACTTCCTAGATTTTTGGGAAATGACGCTTCACATCCCCGCTTCATGCAACATTGGACTGGATAAAACTTCACTGACAAATGTTTAGCTAAAAGAATCAAAAAATCGGTTATGAAATGCATCCAGCATAGTAGTTTGATAAAAAGAAATGTTTTTGTATGTATAAAGTCCAGCAAATGACAGTGCAGAAGCAATGTAATGTGGAAAAGAGCCGCAACTGCCTACAGTTAAGTCAAGGTAGCTACTGAAATTATGGACATGCAGCTGCAAATGCCTACAGTTGAGTCGAGGTAACTATTCAAGTTATGGACCCAACTCCAATGGCATTTCTAATCATGTATTTGGTACTGGCACATGAATACCAAACAGCAGATTTTTTAAGTGGGCATTTGAACAGGGGCCAATGTTCTGCCTTTCTTTTGGACCTGAGGATTGGAAAATCATTATACCACAATATTTGAATCAAATGCCAACAGTACTACCATACTGTAGGTATCAGCTCCAAAACCGTAATGCAAAAAGGCATCGAAAAGTAAAACTCAAGTCAATGCCTGCTTGTAAATTAAGATCCCAATGCCAAGCATGAACAGTATCTTAGTACAATGGCTGTGTGAAAGTGGGTACTGTTATATCCCCAACCAGGGTTTGAAGCGTCAAAAAGGTGGCCAGCACACTGCTGCTACAGGGCTGATGATAACCGGCTGATGATAGACGCTGTGGCAGTTAAGTTAGGCCATGCTGTAAACAATGCCCCACCTCATGATAGATGGTGGATACTGACCACTCAATAGAGTCAAAGAAGCTTCCAAGGACTTAGTACAATGGTTGGCAGGGTTTCACACCAAGCGCCTACCTACCATGCAGGGGTCTGGCAACTAGATTCAATGCAAAGAGCAACCTTTGGAATCATAGACAACGCGAAGCTCAATTCCCGGTTGTGGCAGAGCAAAGATACTGAAAGTTGGTGCCAAGATGCATACTTATGCACACTGCCGATACTGCAGATTATCCTTCCATCATAGGTTTTGGAAAATCGTAGAAACGTTTAAACACTCGAATAACTTACATGGTTGCTAGTAATATGTCTTCACCACACTGTGACCAGGCATAGCAACCGGGGTATCACATTGGGAAGTTAGATTGTAACGTTGCCTTTATCAAATAAGGGTTTTAGATGGGACATCAACAAAATCACATAAAAAAATGTATTGCCAGAGACGCCATGGACTGTACTGGTTAATTTCAGCGGCAACCAAAAGCTAATTTAGTAATGTTACCTTTATTTTACTTTTGAAGTTTTTAAATGGGAGATCAACAAAGAACTTGTCCATTGCTACACACGCCCTGAACCATCACTGAAAAAGATGGACAGTACTGCTTAGTTTCAGAGGCAACCAAAAGTTAATTCTGCAATGTTGACTATATTATACATATTGAGGGTTTTAGATGGGCAACGAGAAAATATTTTAGGAAAAATGTCTATTGCTAGACATGTCGTGAACCATCCCCGAAAACCATGGACTGTATTGGTTACGTTCAGCGACAACCGAAAGTTAATTTTGATTTTGTAAGGGATCTTCGTAGAGTCTTGCAAGGGATCTTCCTATAGTGTTGTAAGCCAGTTTATTCTGCATTGTAATATACCCAAAGCGGCACAGCGATGATAGGAAGCATCTTGTCCAAAACTAACTTGAACAAAATCAAAAAATAAAGATGAAAAAATTTTGAAGGCTTTCGATACATACACTCCACCTGCTACGCCACCAGCAAATAGTGATTTACAGACGGTAAGAACAGCATGTCCAGGTGCCTGCACGCCTTCGCTCGCTAACTTTGCTTCCTCGGCTAGATTCACTAACGTGGAGACAGCAGCTTCTTTGCTTTCTGCATAGAGCGGGGGAGTTTGGCGGAATGCGACTGCGTTGCTCCCTCCCACTACATCATCGGAAGCCATTACAATTGAAATTGCAATTCCAGTCCAAACAACCTCACTCACTCGCCGCTAAAACCCTCAACCCTAAAAAGCACATACACCTGTCCACCCAACGTCGGCGGCTTAAAAAATCGCCCCCACCTCCTCCTCCACTCTCGCCTGCCCTCTCTGTCTTCCTTGAATGTCGTGGAATCGATCCCTCCTCCGCACGGGAAGGATTGAAACCATACACGCGGCCGCTCACCAGGGCTTCCCTTTGTTTTATTCCTCTCTTCTTTGGCTCCCCCACCAAATAATGTTACATTTATATGGCCTACCTAATAACCTAATTGACGCCCTTCCTCGATTCCGTCATTTGGGATTCTCCCCGCCCTCACCGGTCTTCCTATTTCTGTTAACTGACGGTATCACATCGCTATATAGAGTCACACTCGCTCATTAATAATGCTGGTATCGCAGAGATAAATGGGAATGTCAGACAGAGCGTAAGGGCGATATGGCTTGTCTGTTATGGTGAGTCAGATTGACAGAAACAGTGTTCTTTTCCATTACCTGGATAGAATCATTTCCACGTCATTTTCATGGTTTTCCGTGGATTTTCGGTCCGGTTTTGCTGCCCGCTTTCGCGTCAACCAGAAATAAACATTAAAAAAAAAATCTATAAATGTCACTGCTTGAATCATGCCGTAGCAGAGAAACTCGCTGAATGGTACAGCACCTTTCATTAATCAATCATTTCCCATCTCCATATACAAAAATACAAAAAAATAATTATCATTATCAGATTAGGCCAGGAAGGTGTGGTTAATAATTCATTACAGACTTTACCCTGGGTTAACATTTCATCAGACTTTTACCTCGGTTTCCACAATGCCCGGAACCCTGGTTCGTTCTTATCTTTTACCATCAGTGCGTGTTTCTTGACTCTTTTTTAGGTGAACACGTTAAGTCAAAGTCACCAACCTCAACCCTAGACTGTTCACGGGATACTCATCATGCTACTGGTTAGGTCAAATTTGAAATGCTGATTTCATTTATTTATAACCCTGGAAAATTTTAATATGTATGTTAATTTTATTATTTTTACAATTTAATTCTCAATTAATTGTAATAAAATTTATCTAAATTAAATTTCTTTATTTTACTGAATCCCTATTTTCCTTGAAAATTGGATAAGAAGATAAAGTAGTCCTTTTCGATTAGGTTGGATATAGCTTCATCTATCGATTATTGGAGCAATAAAAAACACTTAGATCTTACGTGAATTGACTAGTTTTAGGAAATCGACATTTTACTTTTATTTTTATATCTTAATTACACTTATATGTTTAAAACCTTAGGTATATAATTTTATATTCTATTATAAAATAAAATAGGGTTATTAAAAATTTATTTCCTGTAGAAGAGATGGAGATAGTGTTTACTGTTAAGATTATTGGTTTAAAAAAAAATTTAACCACATTACTGATTTAAATTTTTTTAGCCGCCACCACAGTAGGTCATTGTACTCAATGAAATTTGAACTTCCATTGTGACTTACCGTCAAACCACACACAACATTATTATTATTATTATTATTATTAGTATTATTTTTTATTTTTAAAGTTTTTCATTACTTTTAATAAATATATATATAGTTGAGATTAATCTTGTTTTTTCTTTTGTACGCTGGGGCGGGACTCTCCGATTTACATGATTTACATGTCCATTATGTACCCCTGACTCTCCGATTTACATGTCCATTATGTACCCCTCTACGGGGGAGGGGTAGCCCAAGATTTGAACCCGGGACTCTCCGATTTACATGTCCATTATGTACCCCTCTACGAGGGAGGGGTAGCCCAAGATTTGAACCCAAGACTTCCAGTTCGGTGAGACTTCATTTCCACGACCCTTACCGCTTGAGCTACCCCATGTGGACAAGATTAATATTGCATTTTTATTATTATTAGTTTTATGATTTAGTTATCCATCTATATATCATCTCTATTATTTATTACTTCTATGGTTATTTATCTATCTATATCTTGATGATTAACCTTCAAAACGCGTCGACTTTAAAATTGATATGTGATTTCGTTGTAAAATATTTAGTATAAATAAATTGTTATCATAATTTAGAATTTTAATGTGAATTAATTTATATATTAAATTTTTTTAATTTATCTTAAATACTATCCTAAAATATATAAATAATAATAAATTTTTAATCTTTACAATAAACTACCAACTTTAAATTTAATATAAAATTTAGGTATTGGATTGGTGTGTCACACCTTTTTCTTTGTTTGTTGTGAAATAAAAATTAGCCTTTAACATAGTCATTTGTAATTTGATTAAAGATGTGTATTATCCATTTATCATGGTAAAAAGATAAAAAAAAAAACTTAATGTGTACCTAAGCTATCCCAATTTTGAATATGAAAAGAAATATATAAATTAATTTTAATAATAAATTGTTATCCTAATTTAGAATCTTAATGTCAATAATTTTATTATATAAAAATTTTAGAATTTATATTTAAATATGAATATTAAAATATATAAATAGTAAGACTTTTAATCTTTACAATAAATTAGCAACTTTTAAATTATGATAATAATTTGGGTATTCAATTGGTGTGTGACACCTTTTTCTTTGTTTGTAAGATAAAACAGTGGAGTGTAATTTGATTATTAAATTTAAAGATATATATTATCGATTGATCATGGTAAAAGGTTTAAAATTAAATAAATAAATCTATGAATGTGTACATACCCTACTTGAGTTTTGAACATGCAAGGAAACATATTTTAAATTTGTAATAAATAAATTGTTATCATAATTTAAAACTTAATGTCAAATATTTTATATATTAAAAATTTTAAAATTATCCTAAATATGATTCTTAAAATAGAAGTGGTTTCTATTGTGACTTTTTGGACTTTCCAGGCCAGGATTCAAGCGGAAAAATATGAGGTAAAATCTTGATTTGCGTTATTTAAACTAGGTTTTTACTGTATATATGGATTCAACACCTTGAAAAACACCTAGCGCACTTCGATTGTGCAAGGGATTATCCATCAAATTTATGATTTCAATAAATTCCTGCCAGATTTTAGAAAAATGACACTGGAAAAGCTTCCAAAAAATCTCACTAAAAACAACTCGCTTAAAATATATAAATAATAAGACTTTTAATCTTTATAATAAACTACCAACTTTTAAATTAAAATAATAATTTGGATATCGAAGAGTGGCCGTATGACACCCCTTTCTTTCACTATTAAATTTAAGAATGTGTATTACCCCATTTATCATGGTAAAAGATTTAAATATATATATATATATGTACATCTTACCCAAAATTTTAAACATGAAAAGAAATATATTATTAATTTTTTAATAAATAAATTGTTATCAAAAGTGCCTGGAATTTGGGCCAAAAAAAAATTCAAAAAATTGTCATAAAAAAATCCGGAGGGCACCCCAATCTTGAAATTTCACAACATGTAACTTAAATTAACAAAAACCCCGCCTGAATTTCCATAATTTTCAAGAAAAAAAAAACAATTTAAACCTACAAACAATTTTATATATTGAAATTCTAAAAATTTATTTTAAATACCATCATTAAAATATATAAATAATAATAACACTTTTCATCTTTCTAATAAACTGCTAATTTTTAAATTAAAATATAAAATAAACAAATCAATTAAAAATAAATAAATTATTATGTCACAACTCTATATACACCATAAAAAATATAACACATTAAAAAGAATAAGACAATTCATTGAAAATGTAATCTCCCGTCTAAAGCGACGGACACTTTTCGTTTAATTTTACAAGCATTTACTTAAAAGATAATTAAAGTAAATAAATTAGACTAGCGTGAAAATATTGAAGTAACATATTTTAATCTTGGCGTGCATTAAAAAAAATGTGGGTTAAAATAGAATGTGGGTTTCGCTTGGATTTTAGGTGGTTCTAAAAATTAAAAGTTAATATGGTTATTAAAGTTGTAAAAGTTTTTTAGTTGGAAAGAATTATATTTTTATTATGTCTAATATATTATTTCAATCACGGTGAGGAATTAGGAATTGAATCAGTGACTTTAATTCAAGGAACATCTTATTCGAACACCAAGTGTTTTATTTTATTATGTCTAATATATTATCTCAATCACAGTGAGGACTTCAATTCAAGGAATATCTTATTCGAACACCAAGTGTTTTATTTTATTATGTCTAATATATTATCTCAATCACCGTGAGGAATTAGGAATTGAATCAGTGACTTCAATTCAAGGAACATCTGATCGCATCTATCCAAGATTTATGGACAAAATTGTACAGATTTTAACTTATATTAAAATTTGTTATTTATATTTATCTTTATTTAGACCTTTAAAATAAATATCAAATCATCAATACAATAATCTTTACCAAAATTAAAAATAATTAAAATCTTTAATTTAAAATTTAAATATAGTAATTAACATTAATTTGAAATAGTAAAATATGTTTAAACATAAAGATGTCTAATTTAATAAAAACTAAAAAAATATTAATTTCAAACAACCAAATTTATAAATACTTGTTATTATATATTCTTAACTTGATATTAAATAGGATAATTTTCACTTTCAATCTAATAAAAAAAATTATAAACCCCTTCATACAAGTTGTTAATTTTATGTCCAAGTAAAAAAAAATTATTAAATTGAAAAATAAATTATAAACCCTTTCACATAAGTTGTTAATTTTATGTCCAATAAAAAAAAGTTATTAATTTTATGTAAGTTTAAAAATTTAATGTAATTATCTTGAACTCATTCTATAAAGAATAAATGTTTTAGAAAATAAGAAATGATAACAATTACTTCATTACTAACTAGTAAATTTAAATGAACTTATAATTTTTATTTTATTTAAATGAGAGGTATAACTTGATATAGAATGAAGCTTGAAAATTTTAATAAGTACTAATATGGAATTTAGTTTGTTTTAGATGATAGAGTTTAGCAATGGTTGAAAATATCAAACCTTAAGTCATAGTTAGAGAGAATTAATATTTAGAAATCTTGATTCCTTAAAAAAATAAGAATGCAATCCCTCCACATGTGTTATTGTTGTAAATATATAGATACAGATGAGTAGTTTAGAAACAAAGAGAATTGGCTAGTGGACTTAGGGTTTGATCCAAAGGTTAAGTGTAATACCCCCAAAATGACCCCTTACATGTATATGTACATATATTATTAGGTTGGTGAACCAAGAGGTGTTGGCCTTGCATCTCGTGTGTATATATGTGGTTTGGGGTCTACGTCCCTGTGTTTACATGTGTTTGAGGCCAGAGTGCTTATTAAGGCTAGAGCGCCTATGTGTTAAAAGGCTAGTGAGCATAGCAATGTAATATGTAATCACACCCATGTTAATAAAATACATCATTGTTCTAGAATCGAGTCAAACATGAGAGATGAGAGGCTAGGACTCCACAAGTAGGAAAGGTGAGGGGTGGAACCATGATATGGTTCCTAAGCAAATAAAATAATAAAATATCCATAAAGTCGCTTTATGAATATAACTCGAAGTATAAAGGACATGATATATGCTTAGGTCATATTTTGGTTTTTATCCTAAGTCCAAAAGTAAGTTGATAGATGGTTTACCGAGTTCCCAAGTGATGGGGGTGATTTCCCTGAGTGACACTTAGCGAAAAGACCACATGCGCATGTAAGCCTTGTCCTTCATGGTATTCATCTTGGACATCATTCTCTTGATGATTGAACCTTCATTCTTTCGAGTACTTCCCTAGTTTATGGTTGAGATAGGAGGGTAAGTGAACTTGGACAACCTCTGAGCCTTGTGACCTAGTAAACTATTATGAATTCCTTGATGGGTTTATAGGCCAATTCTCCTTGCTCATCTTGGGTAAGGGTATAGCATGGAGGGGGAATCAGTTATGTAGGATTTCCTAATGTGAGGCTTGAGGGGTTCCTAGAAGACTCATGATGATAGCTAGAACTCCCAAGTTGCAATACTCTAATACTTCCCAACTGATCTATGTTGGAACCTTGAGAAGGGTAGTGGCACAATGTGAAGGATTGCATAAGCTGAGAAGGGGTGCATTAACCTAGGTTGTGTAGGTTGGGGGGTGTGGAACTGCAGTTAAGGAGGCTATTGAAGTTGGTACCTAACATAGTACATGTTTGATATTGGTTGTGTCACTATAGCTAGCTTTAGGTAAGCCTTGGCCCTAGTGGAGTCATAGCCCCAGCTCAGGGGCAACCCACTTTTAAGATAATTGGAGCAATGAGGTATATGGTTTGGTGGAATGTTTGAGGTTTGCAACCAATTGGCATTTCATAATAAGATAAGTGTTATATTCATGTTTATATGTGTTTAATGTTGTGTGTGCGCATGTAGTTATGAATCACATGTGTTTCTATATTCTTATTATGTTGTTATAGCCATGTGTATGGTGTATTTACATATACTTTGCATCAGACATGTAGGACAAAGTTTAAATAAGGTATTGGGGTGCCTAAATGGTCATTTAGCATGATAATAAGGGAAGCAAAATTATGATATAACTTTCTTGAGAATGGAAGACAATGTTATAGTGATATCATCATTGTTGGACAATGAGTGGAATGGTGGAGTTTTTACCTGTGTAAGATAAAGATAACACTAACCTTGTCACTAGAGATCATTCCAGTTCTCCTTTATTTTTCCTTACTATAACAATAACACCATTTTTTTCATTTTGTTGTCTTTGTATGTATATAGGATGAAGGGAAATATTGAGGGTGACTACGAATGGAAGGTGGTATGGGGCCTAATGATAAAAATTGACATGGAACATTGAGACTAAAGAAGACTATTAGATGAAAGGAGAAATTAAAGTGAGGACATATGGGAGGAATGAAAAGAGAATCCATAGTGAGGAGATATGGAAGGAAGGGATGCTTGCTAGAGTTCTTAAACATTCATAAATGTCGAGGGAAATGGTTTTGTATTATAAAGATATGGTAAAATGCAAAGGATCATACAACATCTATAAAAAAGTTGATGATGCAACCTTGAAACTTGTTTGGTAGCATTAATCAAGCTTCTAAAACTTTGGAATAATTGATGCACGAGACTAGTGATCCCTAAAGGATGATCCATCCCACATGGAAAAAAGAAAATGAGAATAAATTATTTTACTTCTTTAACATGTGATGAATATACAAGTGAGAGCGTTGCATTGAATTTGTGAATCATTTAGCTATTATTAATGTCAACACCAAGTCTCATCTACCATCTAGCCTCATATATGAACATTACAAATATGGTCACTATTATGATGAGTTCTTGTAAACACAATGCTCAATTCCAATTGTTAACAAGGCACATGTTGTAACATACCAAGTCCCTTAATGCCTAATTAAGGATATGAGGTACCAAATTTTCATCTTTGCTAGCTTGTTTGTTAGCTTCAATACCACTTGTAACATACCTAATCCCCTATGTACCATATCAAGGGTATGGAGTATCAAATTCTCACCTTTTCTAATCAATTTGAAATTGTCTTTTAAGGTTGTCATCACCTTCTACTCGTTGAGATCTTTCTAATAAGGTAAATTTTATCAAAAATAGATTTCATATCATTGATTAATCATTTGAAGGTTTTTCACTATTGGCTCAAAGAATTAATCAACTTACATTTAAGTTAAGCTAATATTTGATTGATAAATTAATATATTTAAGTTGATATAATCATATTAATTAATAAAGAAATTAATTAAAATACATTTAATCAACAATATCATTAAGTTGATAAAATACTCACATGCTCAACTTCCAAAGTCCCCCAAATTTTATCCCCAAATGAAATCCAAAATTTACTAACCCAAAACATTTTACTACTAAATGAGTCAACCTCCCAAATTTGCATTGACCCCTTAATGAACTCATCCACCCTCTACTAAATTCAATGGGTTACCAACCCAAAATATTTCGCTCATGACAATGGATCCATGTTGACCCCATATGAGCTCATCAACCATAAACAAAATTTGATAGGTTACCAACACAAAACATTTCCTCGATCCTTAGTTGAGTCTTTTGTTGATAGGCTACCAACACAAAATGTTTGGTTGATCCGAGTTGAGTCAAGTTGTTATTGACCCCAATGAGCTCATTGGCCATTGGTTAAATTTTATTTTGTCAATCCCCTGTGGAGTCAAGCTCTTGTTAACCCCCAATGAGCTCATTGGCCATCAATTAAATTTTGCATTTTTACCTTGTAGAACCTCACGAGTTCTACTAACACAGTTTTACTTTGTAGAACCTCACGAGTTCTACAAACATGACTCTGCATCAAGTTTCATATGATCACTATTTGGGTAAAACCCTTAGCCTAAAATTTCCCTTCTTCCACATACAAGAGAAATTCATGAATGTAAGTAACAATATGCATATAAAAGTTCTCTTATATTTCATGCATTAAAGGAAATTTACTCTTCAAAAAGATTATTACCAGAATTTATCACATTCACTTAAGTAAAATGATTTCTTATTAGCATTTACTAACTCTAAAATTTATGTAGACATTGCTTTATATACACAAGAACTTTATATAACTGAAGTTTTAAATTCAATTCCTAGGAATAAGGAAACTTCCAACATTCTTGATACTCATGTAAATAAATGTACTTCCCTGGACATAGTGCCTGCCATAATTCATGTAGATAAATAGTTAGAGAGCTTGTGCCCACCATAATTCATGTAAATAAATAGTTAGGGATAAAAATGTAAATGTACAGACTTATCAAAGGCTACTACCCACCAAAAATTTAACAAGCCTCTATGCCTAAATAGGACATCAATTTATTTGCAAAAACTCTTGTAAATTCAAAGCAATATATATTTATGTTGAAATATATCAAACTCAAATTGAAATATAGATATTTGCATGAATATGTATATCTATGCCAAAAATCATATATCCATTATTTCGTTATTTGGAAATTAAACACTACATAATTTTTCCATATTTATTTAAGAGCAAGTGGACAGTAAACAAATAAACATAGGAAAGTGTTATCTGAAATTTGAAGCTAGAAACCATTGAGAAATGTAACTAGTTTCGGTCTTCAAATTTTTTGTACTCATTTCAATATGTATCTTATGTAACAAACAAGAAAAGAAGAAAAATAAGTTATTATTATTATTATTATTAAAATTAAAGCATTGCACTCGTTTCATTATGTGACAAAAATTATTGTTATTATTAAAGCATGGGTTTCACACTCATTATTGGTGGTCTTCTAGGTAAAAGCATGTTCTTCGTGATTATAGGGTTTGTTAGGTTATAGGACTTATTGTCATGAGTCAATGGAGCCAACATCATGTTTATAAAACCTTTCCGAGCAATTTGTAATTGTAAAAAGAATTGCATTTTGAGTCTAGAAAGCCTTGGAATCTCCAAGAGTACAAGTAGCCCTCGGATCCTCAAGTCGGTCTAAAGGAGGCAATTTGACCCCTTGACAAGGTTATATATAGAGCAGTTCGACTTCATTTGGGCACACACTCACTCACAAGTTTGATATCTCAAGAAAGAGTTTGATCTTAGTTGGGAAGTTAGAAAAGGAGAGTGAAGGTCAAGAAGAAGAAGAAATTTCTTGGTATTTTAGATCTATCTCTCTCACGCATGTGAAATTCTAGGGTTTCTGGGTTGCAGAAAGAGGCTGAAGTTGCAGTAGGACGAAGTGTAGCATCTTGTAATTGGGAGGAAGGAAACTTTGTCTATACTTCGTTGACCTTAGGAAGAGTTGTCTTGCTCTTGGACGGTTCGATAAGGAGGTTGAGTTTGGGTTTCTTCAGAAGCTACAAGGCCAAAATTGTAGGGTCGAAGTTGCAGGTCGAGTAGCAATGTTGTAGCCCGTAGGTCGAAGTTGCAGTGTATAGTAGTTTGATGCAGATTCAAGAAAGGACTTGAGGAAGGGCTAACTTGGTACTAAGAGAAGGACTCTGTCTATGGATTGGGTCTTTGTATCTCATTTGAAGCAGATTCTAAGAAGAGAATAGTTTATGGGTTTTCCCCTAGCTGAGAACCTACATCTGTGTCCTTTTTTATTATTGTTATTTCTTAATATTGTTTAATGAAAATATCTAACTAAAGGAACATAAAGAAGATAACTGAGATTCACAAGCAACTATCAAGGTTAAAGAAAATTAGTTTAATAAGTTTCCACTTTATCATTTTCTAACATGGTATCATAGTTAAGGTGAATAAGGAAGGCAACTGAAAGGACGCTATAAGAAGTTGATTGACAAGGGGAAGGAAAAAGGAAACTATCAAGAAGACCCAAATAAGAAGACATATTGATTTAGGGTTTCCGCATTCAAGGAAGATCAAGTCTACATCAAGCTCGCACCAAAGGAAGATCTGAGAGGAAGATTTCACGAAGTGCATTTATCTCATAAGAAGAAGTCTACTTGAAAGACGTCAATCTTGGAAGTTTTTTTAAGGAAGTCTCCTCGAAGGATCTTGAAGACACTAAGAAGATTGGAGATATCATCAAAAAGAGGAATATCGATATTCAAGTAAGTATCATACTATTTCATAATGGTTGAATCTTCAATTCATGTAAGTTCTTTCTGCAAGGAGAGCAATAAGCTCATTGGGGCACCAAACTATCTGTCATGGAAGAAGAGGATTAACTTGATATTGACAGCACAAGAAGTGATGTAATATGTCACTAGGAAAATTATCGAACCTAGCAAAGAAAGGACTCAAGAACTAGCAAAGTACAAGAAAGGGGAGTAAGGGCATAAAGGATCATAATCGAATCAGTCAAGGATTCTCTTATTCCATTTGTGGCAAACTTGAAAACTTCCAAGGCAATGTATGATAAGCTAGTGAATTTGTACTTTGTAAGTACAATAGGTCAAAAGATGTCTTTGCGGAACAAACTATATAAGATGAAGAAATCGGAGGATGGGGATATGGCATCCTTCCTCATGAGAGTATCTCAGCTAAGAGACCATTTGCAAGGATTTGGGGAATCAAACATTGATTCAAAGGTGACCATATGTGTTCTAAATGCATTGCTACTAGAAAGACGAATAAGGGAAAGTTTGGCAAGTCCAAGAAGAAAGATATGTCCAAAGTGAAATGCTTCAAGTGCAATGAGTTTGGACACTACAAGAGGGTTTGCCTGAATCAACAGAACAATAAGAGAAAGGATTGGAGTGAACCTCAAGTAGCCGAAGCAATGGGAAAACTTAAGAAGAAGGCAAAGAAGGAAGAAGTGAAGGAGCTTTACCATTAAAAGAAGGTTCACTGATTTCTAGGTTGTTCATGAATGTTGGTTTTCCTTTTAGATGATATGTCTTGCATAAGCATCACATGATAAAAGCATAAGATGGTAAAATATTTTGAAGTTTACATGATTAAGTTGCTTAGTAGATATCATCTAGGATATAATGATAAACCATTTTGCATATTGTTCATCCATATATTATCTAACATTATGTTAAAGGTTATCATCTTGCTGAAATGGATCATCATGATCTGGGAAGGACCATCATTTTGAATGTCCATGGGAAGAACATCATGACAATAATAGTATGTAGTTTATGTAATGTGGAAACACACTAGAAAAAATGGATGAAGGGTTGCAATGGGTCAATATGCAAACGTTTTGTGAGATATATGGATATTGAGATGATTGGATGAAAGAACAGGAATGTATGTTGAAAAGTAAACTTTGGATAAGATTCATATGTACAAGAATCTTATGGAATGAAGTTGGCTATAAAAATATGCTTAAGTAGTAATGATGATGGAAAAGAATAGAATTTGACTTACTTGAGAATGTATAGAAGATTATGACTTTCTCTAGAATATGTAAGATGATAATTAAACATCCAAGTATAATCTCTGGAAGAAAATTTATAACTTGGTAATCAAGTTCGATCCTTGGGCACTCTAAGGCATGAAGGAAGTATCAAGTGGAGATTATCAATGAGGATGTTGATGGTACAAGAAGGTCACCACGGTAAGGTAAGTTTATTTCATTTGTGATTTGGTTATCTAACTAACATATTATTTTTTGTCTACTAGGAAAAAGGATGTTACAAGAATACATGGTGACAATTGGGGCAAAGTCAATTGTATGAATGAAGAGTATTGAGGGAAGCTCAATATTTAGTACCTGGCAATTTGAAGTCAAGATGAGTCTTTCTTGGAATTGAAGAGGTAGTTGTAAGAAAAGATAACATGAAGGTATAAGAAGATCACTTTCTCGAGGAAGCTATGATCAGCTAAAAGTTTAGGAAGGCTCAATATAATGCCTTCATACCGAAGAATAAAGTGATGAGCAAGAGAAGTGACCTTGAACCTATCAAAAAGAGTGGAGATGGCTCCATGATACCTTGAAATAAGTAGGCTAGATGCAAGAGATGTGAAGGAAAGAGGGAGCCATGTAGCTTTGGAGTGGTAGCTGATACTCTGATGAAGATAAGCTGTAAAGACTTGTTGTGTTGGCTTCCATTATTGGAAGGTAGGAATCTCCTCTGGTTTGAGAGGGAGTAACAGGACTCTCCTTGAATAAGGAGCAAGGTTATATTCCCAAGATTAAGGGAGAATAGGGATGTACTCTCTGGTCGAGAGGGATCTATGATGAACGTCACATGTGCATTCTCCTCTCCGAGTGATGAACATAGAATGAAGGAGGGTTGGATAAAAATTTGTGATTTCCTTACGAATATAACATCCAAGAAAGGAATGGTACCGACACTCTTTGTGTAGAAATTTGATAGAAATTGCAACTCCTCAAGAAATCGAACTGAAATTAGGAGACAAAAAATCTACTCTACTATTCTACGAAGTCAAAAATCACAATTTAGAACAAGATGAATAGACATGCAACAAGAAAAAACCACAAGTATGCAGTGATTTATAGGGGAACCTAGTTGGGAAAAAACCCTCAAGCATCTTTGTATTAATCAATTGAATATAGAAACTATTACAATCACATGCTCTGTAGGTTTTAACCCCATAAATAAATTACCTGCATACGAATTCTAAAACACAGAAAATAAACAATGCGAGATCATAACACATAAAACACATATACACAGAGATTTTCCCCTATATCCCAAAACCGGGACTACCAGCTTGATTTTTCATTATGTTCCCTTCAATGTTACAATACATATTTATACATGCCGAAGCATCCAATACCATGGACCGAAAACCATCACGTCCAATACCATGGATTGAAAACCATCGCGTCCAAAAAACATGTGCGAAAATCATGCACAAAACCATAGGTGGGTCCGCCCAACCTAACATAGGGTCCAAAACCAAAATTTTCCAGACCCCATAAAGTGGGTTACGGGTGCCCTTTAAACCCCCTGTTAACTACGTGGAAAGAATATAACACAACCCAACATTCTCCCACTTGTTGTTTTCTTTCCATAGGGGCCACAAGAGAGCTTAGTCATTTTCCCAGCCCTAAAATGCCCATTGTCTCTCTACACCAATATAACTTCTCAGAGCTCACAGATTTTGTCAATGCATCTACAATATTCTTCGAAGTGTCCACCTTTACCAGCAACACCTTTTTGTCTTCTATCATATCCCTCACAAAGCGATACTGAACATCAATGTGCTTTGTCTTTGAATGATATGCAGGGTTCTTTGCCAAGAAAATTGCACTTTGGCTGTCACAGTCTATCCTTTTAGCTCCCTGTACTAACCCCATACTTGAACACAATCTCTGAACCAAACTGCTTCCTTGCTTGCATGAGTGGCTGCCATGTATTCTGCCTCTGTAGTTGATAGTGCCACTACAGATTGTTTCTTACTCATCCAACTGACTGCACCTCCAAATGGTTAAAGACATACCCACTTGTAGATCTTCTTTGATCCAGATCTCCAGCCCAGTTTGCATCAACAAAGCCA
>APFE031684432.1:56567-72452 GCA_000404065.3 Pinus taeda
TATAAATGTATCAAATTTATGATACCACATCCTTGGTGACTGTTTTAACCCATACAGAGACTTCTTTAACTTGCATACAAGTTCTTTCTTACCCTTCACTGCAAAGCCTCCAGGTTGCTTCATGTAGATTTCCCTTCCAGATCCCCATGAAGAAATGTTGTCTTCACATCCATTTGTTCTACCTCAAAATCAAAAGCAGTAGCAATAGATAAAAGTAATCTATACGCAACTAATGCAATAATTGATATGATGGAGGAATACCTTACCACAGGGGTAAATGTTTCCTCATAGTTAACTCCCTTTACGTGAAAAAATCCTTTGGCCACAAATCTGGCCTTAGACTTCTTGATGCTCCCATCAGTTGCATGCTTCACTTTCTAAATCCATCTGGAGCCAACCACTGATTTCCCTTATGGTCTTGACACCACTTCCCACACACTATTCTTCATGATGGATTCATATTCTTCCACCATGGCATCAACCCAAATAGGTCGAGAAATTTCTTCCTCAAATGAAGAAGGCTCTAACTCATTGAGCATTTTCATGAGAGCCATGTCACTAGTGTACCTCTTTAGTGACCTCCTTTGCCTGCATTGTGATGTAGGGGCTCCCACATTCTCCCTAGCATCCTGCAACAATATATCAACTTCTCTGGTTCTCTTTATCCCTTCTCTGGATTTTTCTGGTAAGTGGGTGTCTCCACTTCCGGAAGCTCATCCTGAGGCTCCTCCTTTGGAGCTAGAAGCTTCTGCTCTGGTAGGATACTTAGGTCTCATTCCAAAGAGCATCTCGTAGCCTTCTCCTCATCAAACTTGACATCTCTCCTCGCCACTATCATCCTCAATGAAGGTAAATACACCCAATAATTATGTAGAGTTTTTGTGTAACCTACAAAAACTCCCAACTCTACTGTAGGCTCAAGTTTCTTCCTCGAATCCTTGGAGACATGACAGTAAACTGAAGCTCCAAAAATTCTTAAATGAGACACATCAAGATTTCTCCCAAAGAAAGCTTCCTCTGGTGTGATCATACCAAGTATTCTATGAGGACCCTCGTTCTACAAGTAAATTGTTGTGTTACATGATTTTTCCCATAGATGCAATGGCGGCTCTTAATAATGTAGCATAACTCTCGCAGCTCCAACTATTATCATGTTCTTCCTCTCAGCTAACCCATTCTGTTGTGGGTTATGGGGTGCTATTAGTTCTCTTTGAATACCTTATTTGGCACATAAATCCTTGAAGCATTCAAAACAAATTCACCTCCATTGTCACTCTTGAGAGCCTTCACCTTATTCCCAATCTCATTCTAAACTAATGCCTTAAATTCTACAAATTTGGAAAACACTTCATCTTTTTTCCTCATGAAGAAATCATCAATAAAAATTACATAGTACTTATGTTTTGTTGTAGAGGTTGTAGAAAAGGGTCCAAAAACATCAAAGGGACTCGCTCCAAGATTGCATATGCTCTACTCTCTCGGCCATGGAAGGTGGATTTGACATATTTCCCCAATGTGCAACCCTTGCAGACATCCTGTTTGTCAAGGGAGCCTTTAGGGAGACCAATGGTAATTTGCTGCATGATTTTTAAGGCACCATGGTGTAGATGACCCAATTTCATCTGCCAGAGTTCTCCAACATTTCGAAAATGCAACGCAATATCCCACCTCAAGTTTGTATAGGTTCTTCAATCAAACTCTAATCTGCTTCACTTTCTTGATAGCTATGTGTCTCATAAAGGCTTTCCCTTTACTGAAAAATAACATCATATCTTCTATCCTCGAATAGTGCTAAAAAGATTAGGTTTTTCTTCAGCCTAGGTACAAACATAACATCTTTGACGCAAAGAGGGGATGCTTTCTCCCTCTCAAAGGTGACAATACCAATTCTTGTATCACTGTACCTCCCATCATCCCCCAATTCAATATGCATCTAGAGATCCTTCTCCTCCAGGCTACTATGAAATTCCTTGCACCATGTCATATAAAACGAGGCACCAAAATCAAGGTACCACACACTCCCCATAATAGTGTTGGCCATGCATGTTATTAGGGTGAAGTCTAATTCAAATTGTGAAGCTAGTGCTTCACCTCCTGCTCCTCCTAAAGGATTATTGTTAGACTTATTGTGCCGAAGTTTTGTTTCATAGTGCACGTATTCATGGCAATGGAAACAATTTATCTTTCTCAAATCTTTCTTCTTGTCATTATTTTGGCTGGATTCAGGTTTGCTTTGGGTCTTCTTTCCTTTTCACTTCTTCCCCTTCCCAACCAAGGAAAAATTCTCTTCATCCTCTGTTATGGATGATACTCCATCTCTAGTATTTCTCCTAATACCTTCTTGAACCAAATCAGACCACAACCTTTCCCAATATGGTAAGTTTTCCCTTCCATTCACATAGTCCTGGTAGTTGTGCCGAGATTTTGGAAGGCCTAAAAGAGCTATGCTTACCATATCAACTTCAGAAACATTCTCCCCAACCCCTCCAAGCTCATCTTGAACTTGAGTGATTGTGGAGAGATATTGTGGAGTGGTATCATTTTTTTGCATCCTAATGTTTCGAAGTTTGTCTTTTAGGTCCAATTTTCTATGGTCATTGTTATTTTTTAATTGATCAGCCATTTTCTTCCACATATCAAATGGTGTTTCTTTGCCATGGATATTTGAGACCACGTGGTCTCTCACACCTTCAAGAATAATTTTCCTGGCCTTTGCAACATCCTTCTTCCATTGGGCTAATTTTTGTGCATCAGACTGTTGGGGTTTCAAAATGTCAGTTTTAACATATTCTAACACACCATTATCATCAAGCACTACTTTCATTCGGTCCTTCCAGGCTATGAAATTCGAGCTACCCTCCAAGGCATACTCTAATCCCAATCTGTTGAAAGACATTCTCCCGAATCTAAAGAAAAGTTGTTACACTGAAGCTGCAAATTTGAAATTCCCGAGGGACAAATATGAAATACTTGTTCTAATGTGATTTCAAGGCTCTGATACCATGTAGAAAATTTATAGAAATTGCAACTACTCAAGAAATTGAACTGAAATCAAAAGACACAAATTCTACTTTACCAATATGTAAAATGAAAAATCACAATTTAGAACAACATGAATAGACATGCAACAAGAAAAGCCACAAGTACACAATGATTTCTAGGGGAACCCAACTGGGAAAATCCCTTCAAGCCTCCTTGCATTAATCAATTGAATAGAGAAGTTATTATAATTGCATGCTCTAACTCTGAGCACCACCTGCAAAAGAAAAATTGTTCTCACTGTTGAATGAGAACCTCTCGCCAACACTTAGCCAATTTTTGCCTCCTCTAACCTCCTATTTCCTTGCACCCTAAAATAGGGAAGTACATATTTCTTTGCATAATTACCAAGGAATTGATCTCCTGACTGCATGCAAAAATTGTACACTCGACTAGTATACAATTAATGTTACACTAGCCTTTGTCTCCTCCACTCCATCTGAGCAATTCAAATTCCATGCATGTCTAGGTTATTTTGGGTTGATTGATTAGTTAACTGACAGATCTCTGAGTTAGACTATTGTCTCACTGCACAATTGACCTTCAACTGACACTGTTAATTGTTATATGTCAATTAACTGAGTACAACTAAAAACAACTAAACCAGATTGCTAAAATTTAGCAATCAACACATGGATGACTGAACTCCAAGCCCACTAACTCGAATTTGCTAATCTAATTGAGTAACAAGAGCCATTTCACACTAGTTATTTGCCTCCGAGTTGTCCTGCTGATGTGGAAATTCAATATACTCAATTTGACTAAGGCTAAAGTCAAAGTGAGCCTTTATTGCTACACTTTCTAACACTTATGGGACAATAATTCAAGAGAAGAGTGGTTGAAGAGGACTGATATTCTTTGAGGACTCAGGTATGGAGATCCAATATAAGGATAGTCTTAAAGGACATACCTTGTGGACATCCAGATGGGGTATATACCTTAGATAGGTAGTGCAATATCACACATAAAGCCTCCCAACATAATGCTCTTGGTTAAAGAATAGCTTGTCCAGTTATAGCTCAGGGACAGTGCTTATCATGGTGATGATGCTTACAATATGGCTTATTAATCTGACTCTTCTTGTGAGAACTCTTCAATTCAAGATATGATTTTGTACTGGTTGTACAATTATGAATACCTCCCTAGTGAGAGGAAGTGTTGAGAAATGTAACTAGTTTCAGTCTTCATAATTGTTGTACTCATTTCAATATGTATCCTAACGAACAAGAAAATAAGAAAGAAAAAATATTATTTTTAAAGCATGGGTTTCATGATCATTATTGATGGTCTTCTAGGTAAAAGCATGTTCTTCATGCTTCTAGGGTTTTTTAGTGTTAGGATTTATTGTCATGCATCAATGGAGTCAACATCATGTTTATAAGACTCTTTCGGGTAATTTACAATTATAAAAAGAATTAATTTTTAGTCTATAAAATCTTGGAATCTCCAAGAGTACAAGTCAGCCTTGGGATCCTTAAGTCGGCCTAAAGGAGGGAATTCGACCCCTTGAGAAGGCTATCTAAGGAGAAATTCGACTTCATTTGGGGACACAGTTATTCACAAGTTCAATATCTAAAGAAAGAGTTTGATTTGTAGCTGGGAGGCTGGAGAAGGAGAGTAAAGGTCAAGAAGAAGGAATAAGGACGAAATTTCTTAGTTTTTGGGCTCTATATCTCATACACATGAAATTTTTTAGGGTTTCTAGGTTGTAGAAAGAGGTAGGTTGCAAGACTGAGTTGCAGTAGGATGAAGTGCAGGATCTTGTATTTGGGAGGAAGGAAACTCTATTTATACCTCATTGAAATTAGGAAGAGATTTCTTGCTCCTGGAGGCTCCAAAAGGAGGCAATGTTAGGGTTTATTCACAAGCTACAAGGTTGGAATTGCAAGGTCAAAGTTGCAAGTCAAGTAACAATGTTGTAGCTAGCAGTTCGAAGTTGTAGTGTGTAGAATTTTGATCTAGATTCAAGAAAGGAATTGAGGAAGGGCTGACTTAGTACTGGGAGAAGGACTTGGTCTAGGGATTGGGTCTTTGTATCTCATTTGAAGCATATTTTAAGAAGAGAAGAGATTTTGGGTTTTACCCTTAGAGGGGTTTTTCCCTGGTTAAGGGACTACACTTGTGTCCTCTTTTGTTATTGTTATTTCTTGATATTGTTTGATGAAAATATCTAACTAAAGCAACATAAGAAGATACCTAATATTCACAAGCAAGTATCAAGGTTAAAGAAAAATAGTTTAATAAGCTTCCACTTTATCATTTGCTAACATAAACTAATATGGAAAGGAGCCTTTTCCAACCCAATGATAGGCTTAACTACAAATCAAATTTCTATAGGTGTCCAACCCCTAGCCAAGCCATTAAACCACGAGGGGAAAACGTATAAATTGATTAGTACATGGTCTAGGTGGAGGAAACTCTCCTTTGTGCATATGATAAAGTCAGGGATCTCCATTCCTAACTTTGTGTGGACCCATGCAACCTCTAAATACCTTTTATCTTGGTTAAAAAATTAAGATAAGTGAGTCCCTTCATTGCTCTATAGTCCCTAAGTGATTTCCCCACCTCTTGCTTCACTTCCTTAACCAACTCATATCAAATCACAACCATGTTTCCTAACATGAGTCCAGAGCTCTTTTACATGCTTTTGCTAGGCTGAATTTGATTTTTTAAAGAGCCCAAAACACACTAACATCATTCAATCCATGATTAGCACTTTTCTTGGCATATTTTAGTACTCAAAACACAACTTAATGGCCCAAATTTCTTCAACCATCATCCCACTTAAAGTTTGCATTATTTTACTTGCGAATTTCAGTTCTTAGGCATTCATGTGTCTCTACCCTCTTCCATATTTTTCCGCAATCAATGAAGTTTGATGTTACACAGTCCTATATTTACCTTAGTCTCTGAGGAAATTTCCAGGTTAACTTTAACAAACAAAGAATGTACTCAACCATTCCATCCTTTAAATTTTGAAGCATTATTTCAATTGCCACATGAACTTCCATATTTATGAGGGTGATTGTTCCAACTACCATGTCATTTACAATCAATTGGTTATTGGGCAAGAGGAAAAAAATCATATTTAAATTTGTATTTCATGGCAAGGTAACTCCTAGCGATTCACAATCATTTGGTTTTTAGGCAAGAGGGAAAAACGTCATATTTTAATTTGTATTTCATGTCAATACTTTTGCAAGATAACACCTATAGTGCCCTTGGTGTTTCCCCCTCATGGTATCATAGCCCGTATCAGTGCTCCTATGTTCGTAGTTGGTGATCTCAACATATTTATTAGTCAAGCATTTATATTACATATACATTGTTCTTGGATTCATCAAGTTCATTTTTGTTGTAATAGAAACACATCCATTTAGACACAAACAATACAATGACATCGACATATTAATTACAATTAGTTTAAAAATTAGCTTAGGTGTCAAGATAGTGATGTTACACACATCGCTTGCAAGATACATCAATCCTTTGATGTATGTAATTACGCCTAAGGTTATTAAAGTGTGTTATTGTCATTTACTTAATTATTTAATATTTTAGTTGCAATGCCACTTATGAGATTATGAAACTTACTCTTTTTTTCTAGGTTATATTATTAGGGAAAACCCTCAAGTACGTCCCCTCATTTTGAGGATGGTACATAAGGTATACCCTAGATTTTTCAAGGCACAATGCTAGTCAATAACAAGGCTTGAAGGCATTACAACAATATACTTGTCATGATCTGAACATGTCACTTGTGGGGATTGAACCTAGGTAGGGAGGGTAACAATTATTCCTCCCACCTACCTAGGACAAATCTAATTGGCATGATGAAAAATAATTTTATGACACGTTCCAACCAATTACAGGGCAAATGAATTATGTTTTATGTAGTTGAAAGATTTATGTGTAGTAAGGTTAAAATTCAATAAATTAGTTCAAGGTTTGCACACTAATTGTGAGTCAAAGTATCATGAATGGGTGATTTCTTGGTAAGACCAACTGCATGTTTAATCAAGGAAAAAACACATGGAGGTATTAATGGAAATATGGGGATAAAGGAGAAGCCTTGTCTCTAACTCAATGTGCTCATAACATGTATCACTTACCCAAACTAAGCTTTGCAACCTTTCCCTTTGACCATTATGAAGCACAAGTGGAAATGGTATACTCGCAAACTTATGATGGTTGTAGATTTAATATACCAATATAGATCCCACGAAACCCCAAATCTATCAAATTTTGAGAGGGATCAAATCTTTGAGAAGAAAACCATTCCTCATGTTTTGCACTTTGAGACATTTCAATTGTTAAAAAAATGTTTGCACCTTAAGAGATTTGGTCCCTCTTGGTACTTGATAGATCATGTTTAAATGGATCTATGATGGTATAATATCATCTATAACATTCATATTATTCATGTAAATCTACACTTAGTTATTGTTCTCGAATGGATTCAACACTATAGAATTAATCATTTGTCCTCACACTTTTTGGGTGGAAAAATTGAGGAAATTGGTGATCTAGTGGATCAAAATAGTGCTCAAAATTAAAAGTATGTGATATAGCTCGAAACCTGGATGACTAGATAGATCTTGGCGATCTGATTCCAACGCAATTTGTTTCACTCAAAATTGATATCAAATGCTCCCGATATTGTGTTCGGATTGAATTAGCAAATATGCAAATTTTGGTAAAAAGGACAGGTGACTGGATATTTTTGGGTCAGTGGAAGGCTACCACATGGCCTCATTTGATTGGTCAAAAAAAAATAAATTTGATATTCAGATTTTTCTCCAATTTCTCCTAAGGTTAATTTTTAATTATTTTTAAAGGTTGATTGGTTATTATATGGCCTCCAGATAATGCATTAAATTTTTTCTAAGGGTCGAATGGAGGTCACCGGCGTCAAACCCGCAACCTCAACCAACAACTCTAATGGCCTAACTAACTACGCTACAATATCACTTGTTAAATCACAGGAGAAAAATGTTATTTAAAGTTTGTAAGGTGCGCATATGGTGGAGGGGGTCCGGCTAAGCCCTAGCCCCTCGCCACCCCAGTGCCACAGGACCCCGGGCGGGGGGCCAAGGTCTAGGGCCTAGCCTAGCCCACGGGCCATGGACCTAGCCACATAACCCAATTGCGAATGGAGCGGAGACTGGATGCTAACGGGAAGAGGGACCAACCTATAAGGACCAACCCCAAGGCACATGGTGCCTCATGTGATTATGGGTGCAGAAATGGAGAGGAGCTAGGCCACGGTCACCAATGCAACATAAAACCAAGGGCACGAACCAGAGTTGGGGGCTAGATAGAGCTCGGAATCTTCAGCCCCCTATGTGATCTTATGACCGCCATGTGACTAGAAAAATTGGGACGGGGGACTTAATGTCAGATTTAACCGTCCTACAAATTCGCCTGATGAGCGGGAACGTAGACCAGGTATGTGCGTTGTTTCCGCGTTTGGGGCGCTCAAGCCAGGTTTAGGCCAAATTAGAGGATGGTTAGCTGTAGAATTTGCGAAAAACTTGAAACAACCATAATTTACTATTTTTGGCTAAATGAGGTGCAAAAAGAAACAAAATGGGGGTTTTTGACAGTGTTGGATCCATTAGAGATATTAGTTCTATCGTTAGAGCTTTGTAATGCATGTAAACACATTTTTGAGCATTTTTAATGAAAGAGGCCTTGCATTGGAAGCTGGACCAGCAGATGTAGCCCAAGAGAGAGGTGAACTCCTTTATCATGCTTTTTGTTATGTGTTTAAGATATTATGTTTATTTGTCTCTATTTGGCTGTAAAATTTACTTGTTTAAGTGTTTAGTAAACTGATCCTCTACTTAAAACACATATAAATTTAACTTGCAAATTGTTAAAAATCTTCAATTTTACACATTCAGATCAATTTGGTATCAAAGAAACAGGTTATTGTGAATATATGATTTGTTTGCAAGTGTTTTTTCGAATGCTTACAAGGTTGAAGCTCAAAAGAGGAGGAGGAGAACTTGCGGAGTCAGGATCTCAAATTGTTTCAAGGAGAACAAGCACACTTCAAGCTTCAATAGTCATGGCACACGAAGAAGGTCCTAAAGGGATGTTTGAAGATGAGAAAAAATTCAGAAAAAATCATTCTTTGAGATGTTTGAGATGGTTAAGGTTCTATATGAGGAGAGGAATTCCAGAATGTATGGAGAGAGCTCAAAGCCTCCAAAAGGAGATGGACGAAAAGAGACAAGCCTTCAAAAGGGAATGGAGGGAATGGTGACAAACCACCACCTTCACCTCCATCATCATCCTCATCTTCATCTTCATCCTCATCTTCAACTTATTCTACCCTTTCAAAAACACATCCAAATTCCCCAAGGGGTCATGGTAAAAACTCCTTTGCTTAAGCTTGACATTAAATTTGAATTGCCTATGTACAATGGAGAGGTAAATGCAAAGAGATTAGATAATTGGATTCATCATATTGAATTGTATTGGAGGATAGAAAGAATCAAAGATGATGAAACCAAGATTCAACTTGCTTCTCTTAGATTGGAAGGTGCAACACTAATTTGGTGGGAAGCCAAAGCTCAAGTAGACACGAAGAAACATGGTAAGGTTTTATCCTCTAGGAATGATTTTGTTGTTGAAATAAGAAGACAATTTTATCCATTAGCATACATGAAAAAATCTATTATGGATTGGCAAAACTTTAGGCAAGCTAAAGGGCAAAATGTGCAATCTTATACTCAAGAATTTAGGAAAAAAGCTTTGATTTTGGGTATAGATTTGTCCTCCCAAGATACTTTGCTCAAATACATTGGAGGATTTTATAGTTATTTGAGACATAACATTATCATGTTTAACCCTACAAAACTAGATGAAGTTTGTGTTCATGCATCTCATTTAGAGGCAAGAGGGAAAAATGTTTCTGAAGAAACTAGTGAGAGTTCCTTTGAGTCTGGAAAAAAAGGAAAGGGTAAGTTCAAAGGAAAAGGGAAGAAGAATGTCGCCATCAAGATGGAGAAACAAAAACTTACATGTAAACACTATTCCAAAGAAGGCCATGATGAAGATCATTGTTGGAAACTTCATCAAGAAACAAGACCCAAAAAGTTAAAAAACAAAGAGAAAGAGAAGACAAATGCAACTACACGACTAGATTTAGGTTTTGATTCTAGAGATGAAACAATGATCACAACCATGGGTGTGAAAGTTAAGGACATTGCGAATACTAATTCTTCAAATTGTCTCAATGAAACTCAAGATGAAAAAACAAGAATAGAGTTTTTTCATATTAGAGTTATTTCAAAACATACCAAGATATATACACTTTTGATAGTGGTTCACAAGCAAATATTATCTCATAAGACATTGTCAAGAAGTTGAATTTAGAAACCATTCCTCATCCTAAACCTCCTCTAGGTTGGATATGTGACAATGCAAAATTGCATGTGACAAAAAGATGTAAACTAGAATTTGCAATCACTACAAACTTTTTAGATGAGGTAGAGCTTGATGTAATTCCAATTGATATATGTGGTATTGTTTTGGGAAGCCCATATATTTATAATGGGAGAGCCATTTTTCATCGCCATTGGAATAAATATCATTTCTTCAAGAATGGGATTGAGTACATTGTTAGAGCACACAACAAGAAGTTGAATGCATCTCTTATAAATGTGGGACAAATGAAAATAATTGTTAATGATAGTAAGAAATTTTCTTTGGTAATTATCGAACATGAAGATGTTGATGAAACTAAGACCTTTCAAGGATATGAATCAAGTTTGAAATCTGGTTTCATTGAGGTTTCTAATTCACATGATAAGATGTTTTAGGAGTCTAACATGTTTCCTAAAAAAAGAGGTAAACAACATGAAGTGAATTTGTAGTAGGATGCATCATTGACGAACATTGGTGTAAACAAGATGCCAATGCTAGAGAGTGGAAGAGTAAAAAATAAAATGCAAAAGCAATCTGACAAAGAGGACATTGGTTCTAAAATTTCTTCTTGTGGGTAACATAATGTTTGGGCTTTGAAAAAGGATGGTGTATGCCGATGGTGCTCACATTTGTTAAAGAGTCTAGCCGAGTGCAAGGCTAGACATGTTAAGTATCGTCATGACAATAGTGTTCAAGGTGAAAGGGACTTCAAATTGTTTAAGTTTTCATTGATTGAAGACAGAGGAGGGTATGTTCAAATTCCTCCAAGAGCAGTTTTTTGTTCTGCATATCTTGGAAAATTGCAACAAGAGTTCATCTTTAACAGAAAGTCCAGGATTCCAAAATCAGGGGAAGTGATGTACTTTCATGAAAATCTCAAAGTGATAAATTCAAGAAAAGTTTAGTGTACTGAGGCTGGAAGGGTGAGGGAGCAGTACCTCATATATTTGTTGACTAATAAAGAGATCTTAGAGGTTCAAAAGCTTCCAATGGGGAGGAGTGATCTGGTGGATCAAAACAATGCTCAAAATTAAAAGTGTGCGACAGAGCTCAAAACTTGAATGAATGGATAGATATCGACGATCTGATTCCAATGCAGTTCGTTTCACTAAAAATTGATATCAGATGCTCCTGGTATCATGTTCTGATCGACTTGGCAAGCATGAAAATTTTGGCAAAAAGGGCAGGTGACTGGATATTTTTGGGCCAATGGGAGGCTGCCACATCATCTGATTGGTAAAAAAAATAAAAATTATATTTAGATTTTCTCCAATTGCTCCTAAGGTCAATTTTTTAATTATTTTTTAAGGTTGTTTGGTTATTATGTGGTCAATTGTGGAGGGCCACGTGGGCCCAACCAAAGGTGGCCACGTGGCCTCCAGATAAAGAATTAAAAATTTGCTAAGGGTCGAATGGAGGCCATGGGGGCCGAACCTGCAACCTCAACCAACAACTCAAACGGCCTAACCAATTGTGTTGCAATGTGACTTGTTAAACCAAGTGAGAAAACCCTTATTTAAAGTTCGTAATGTGCACATATGGGGGAGGGGGTCGGCCTAAGCCCTAGCCCCTATCTACCCTAGCGCCATAGGACCATGATAAGGGGGCTAAGGGCTAGGGCCTATCCCAGCCCACTGGCCATGGACCTAGTCACATAACCCAATTGTGAATGGAGCGGAGACCAGAGGCTAACGGGAAGAGGGGCCAACCCACAGGGGCCCAGCCCTAAGGCACACGGTGCCTCATGTGACTGCGGACGCAAAAATGAGAGGGGATAGCCTGCGAGGGGCCCAACCCACAATCAACAACACAACATAAAACTAAGGGTGCGTGCCAGAGTTGGGGGCTAGACAGAGACCAAAATATTTGACCCCCTATGCGGTCGTATGACTGCCATGTGACCAGAAAAATCGAGACTTGGGGCTTAGTGGCAGATTTAATCGTCCTATAAATTCGCCCACTGAGCGGGAATGTAGGCCAGGTTTGCGTGTCGTTTTCACGTTTGGGGTGCTCAAACCTTAGGCCAAATTGGAGGATGGTTAGTTGTAGAATTTAAAAAAAAAAAAAAAAAAACCTCTTGAAACAATCATAATTTACTCAATTTTTGGCTAAATGCGGTGCGGAAAGAACCAAAATAGGGGTTTTTTACATTGTTGGATCCATTGGAGACATTGGTTCTGATGTTATAGATTTGTAAAGCATGTAAACACACTTTTGAGCATTTTTAATGAAAGAGACACTGCATTGGAAGGTGATTGGAAGCTGGACTAGGAGATGTAGCCCAGGAGAGGGGTGAACTCCTTTGTCATGCTTTTGTTATGTGTTTCAGATATGCTTATTTGTCTCTATTTGGTTGTTAAATTTGGCTAAAATTTACTTGTTTAGTAAATTAATCCTCTACCCAAAAAGACATATAAATTTAACTTGCAAATTGTTAAAAATATTCAAGCTTACACATTCAGATCAATTGGATTGCTCCAACCCTTTGACATTATTCTACACAGTGAGATCTTCCAAATAATGTGAAAATCATTTCAATTGAAGCTCGTACATGGAAGTTATGCCTCCTACAATTTGACCTACTTTTTTTACCACCATGTTACAAGTGGATGCCATGTTAGCCCCCATTTCTCACAAATGTGAGGCTAGAAACATGTAGAATTTCAAGAAGATTCGATAAGGTCCAAACCTTTTCAATAATCAAGGGTTAAGCCATGCAAAAACCTTAACCCTAGACAACTGTCAAGTGATGTTAAATACTAGGCCACTAGGAGGAGAAGGGGTTTCATTCTTTAGCATTTTACTTGTTCCATGATAGAGCAGGAGCATCTAAGAGTGGGATTTGAGATCATAATAGAAGGCAAGAATGGATGATGTAGCATCCATTAAGGCCATGTGTCATAGGCTACTCCATAATGGGTACCCTATTCTATGTATTTGCACATCTAATTGAAGAAAAGAGAGAAAGTCATAAGCCTCACCTTTTAGTTGTTTTTTTCTTTTGTTTTGGGTTTTCTAGATACATCTTGTGTTCATTGTATGCATGGTGTGTTCATTTGCTTTATTCCTTCATTTTGATTTCAATTATTTTATACATTCAAGTACTAAGCTAGTAACAATCAATCTAGGATCTAAGGAAATAATATGCATGTTCTAATATTTTCAGGATATTGTAAGGTCTATTGTGGTAAAGTGCCCGAGTTGAATATCCATGGTGGTTTACAAATCAATTGCACACATATATTTTCCACCTAGAGAAATTCTAGCTCAATTACCCATAGGTGTATTATTTTTAGATTCCATATTTTCAACCATATCTATTACAAAAGAAGAAATTACATATTCTATATTCTCAACTATATTAATTTAGGGGAGGAAATTCCATTCTACATTACTAAAAAACGAGCATTATTATTCATTACAAGGAATTCCAATCTCTCACACTTGCATTATATTAACATTTTCTTATACGTCGATGCCATAATGATGTTTTTTCTTTTTCTTTTTCCTTTCAAGTTAAAATGATTAGGGAAATCCTTAGGTACTTCCCCTCATTCCAAGGATGGTACCCAAGGTAAACCCATAATTACTTAGGACATAGGTTGGGCCAACAACAAGGCTCAAAGTTGTTATAATAATATAGTCATCACGTGCTCAACATGACATTATAGGGATAATACTCCATTCTATAACTTCTAGGTCTAAACTCAATTAACAAATCCATGCCACAATGATATACCATTATTATTATTAATTTGAAGAAATTCCTTCTAAATTATATTATTCATAGTTGCATTGTATTAAAATTCCATAATCTTTATAGGAAGAAAGTCCATAATATCAACTATATTGATAACACTTTAAAAGAAGGTACTAACAAGTTAGATAAGAGGTCGATCTAGTTCCAACCCATAGGGCATAGAGTATACGGTAACATGGTGTTTAATTATGGCACTTTGTGGTGTAAAGGTCACCGGTTCGAAATTCTGTGGGCACAAATCCAACCATGCTAAGGGTTGTGTGGACTAGGCCGGGTGAGATCCCTCGGTGATTTTGACAACTTAGATTCCACTTGGTTACAACTACTCAAGCCGCACGTTAGGTGTGTCAGTCATCTCATGACTCACATAACCTAGCAAGCAAAAAATAGGATAAGTTACTATTTATCTCTCTCTCTCTCTCTCTAACTCACTCTCTCTGTCTCTCTCTCTTATTAATAAAAATGTTTTCTTATAGTTTTAAATTTATAATAAATCATTCTAAGAGATTATATAAATTCTCAAGCATTTTAAATCATATATCCAATGTGCAAACTTGAGTGGGCCTAATGGTTAAGAACGTGTACTTCCTCCTTGGAGGTCACAAACTCAAAACTAGAAGGGGTAGAGTTTGTACATGTTTAACTAACATTGACCCACTAGCTTCATCAAATTTAGCACTAAAAATTACATGAAGAATACATATCGTTGTGTTGAGATTTCGCCCAAAACCCTTACTTCATCATCGCATAGTTATGGGTCAACCCCAGGACGAGGCTTGCCTCCTCCTCCCTTTCTATTGAATATTGTTGCCTTCACTTCTTCTTTGTCCTCACAAACCAGAACTACGAAGCCCCTTCAATCCCAATTCCTTAAATGCTTGGAAGAGATTCCTAAATTATTGATCCATGCATCATAATCCAAATCCATGGAGTTTAGACTTGTAGATGAAAAGACTATTGGTAAGTCATAGTAAGAGGACTTCTCCTCGCACACTTGGAGCTTGGGTTGAAAAGAACTAGCACCCATTGATTAGAGGTAAACCCTCTCTTTCCTACTGTCGTAAAGGATTCTTCACCCTTTTGTTTGAAGAGCAGGAATACAAAGACCTGAACTTCAAAAGTGTCCCTTACTTGATGGGTGTCCAAGAGTTACATTTGAATAGATGGAGCCCAAACTTCATCCTTGAAAATGATATTTTGTTAGTTGTCCTTGTTTAGGTAAAGCTTCCCTATCTCCTTCTTCACTGTTGGAATGAAGACACCCTTAGGAATATTGGAAATGCATTGGGAAAATACATTAATTGAGCTAAGTTTGGAGATGAAATGTTCACATGTGTTCGAATATGTGTTGAGGTTGACTTGAAAAAAGAACTTCTAGAGGTTATACAACTCTCTTTGTGTGATTGTAACTTTATTCAACCACTTGATTATGATCGAATTTCGTTTACGTGTAAAACTCTCCAAGAATACAAAGATTTTGTTAGAAAATTATATATTATAGAGCAATGGAACACATAAAATATTGCAGAAATAAAAACACAGAAAACGCATAAAACAAGAGAGACACAGAGATACGTGGTTCACCCAGTTTGGGCTACGTCCACCCCGAACAGCCAGTCCTTCCTTTCTATTATCCAACAAAATGAAGA